>JACEEZ010015176.1:147500-192747 GCA_016584305.1 Chionoecetes opilio
TGTAGGACAAGACGCCCCGACAAGTAAGCAACTTTTGCGGGTTGTCGTGGCAGTAATAGCCACCTTAAAAAAAAAAGCAGAAGTGGTAGTAATGGAGGAGGAACTTGAACAACCAACTTGATCCTAAAGAGAGGAGGCCAGTGAAGAGATACGTGATTATTATAATGACAGAAGTGTTAATCTCTAGTGAGAAAGAGATTAACTTTCACCACTTTCTCTAGTGAGAGAGAGAAAGAGATTTTGATGTAGATCCCCTAGAAAGATTTGTAAAGGTTAGAAATTCTTGCTTTAGAGGGTGTACACAGATTACACTAAACACTAAACCCGCAAAGGATGTCGTTAGACCCGAGGATGTGCTTGGCTCTGAGCTTCGTTCGTTGGGTGATAGACGCAGGAGTATGTATGCCTCGCAAAGGAGGTGAGCCTTATCCCAAGTTACTGAGGGTATGGAGTAAATCCGGTCGTGATTTCTCCCTACGCACCTACGCCTAGGATTAGTGGGGTAAAAGAATAACCATTGCAGACTAGAGGGATGAGTCCAGTCGCGACTCTATATGGCTTCGGCCTAGACAAATAAGAGAAGAAGTGAGAAGGTTCTCATTTCAAGGGAGTAAAGTCATTACATTAATTATGTATTCCCCAAACTGGTTAAATCTGCTCTTGGTGGGGGGAGGTGAAAAATTAAGGATACCTTACTATTCAATTATTGTGTTTTTGTAAAGTTCATTGAAAGAATTGCATTGTCCAGTTTAAGTATATATTGTTGGTGGGTGGTTAGAAGACCCTAGGTGAATCTAAAAGAAGAGGAGTCGTGATTTGGTGTTGTGTGTATGTTATTATTTTTTTTTTAAATACTTAGTTAGATATCTGGTAGGATGCGTGATGAAGGACTGAGGAACAAGGAATTTTCTTTGGGGGGGTAAGAAGCCATGTAACGCGGGAAAATGGGTTAAAACTTTTGACTCATATGACTGACGAAGAGTTTACGTTGAGTGGGAGGGGGTAAAGTAATAGATAAATGTCGAGTAATGAAATGAGTAATTTTCCTCCACTCCTCAGTTCTGAATCACTATATAAAAATATATTGTGATATATTTTTGTACCGACGGTAGCTGGCGACGTCAGCTGGCCAGGCAAGAAGGAGGGCGAGTGGCCATATTAGTTGTCATTAGAGGTCCACGTGTCACAGTGGAGAGACGTGCGGGGAGGTGTGGTTTTTAACCCTGGATAAGGTACGTGCAGGGAAAAGGTGTTGGTAGAGATGTAGATGAGATTCATTGATTATCTGTGATAACATGAGAACTAATGGAAGGTGTTATTCATAGGGTTCAAGGTAGCAGTGGAAAGATGGCTGGATAAGGGTTCAAGGTAGCAGTGAAAAGACGGCTGGATGAACGGCTGGATAAGGGTTCAAGGTAGCAGTGGAAAGACGGCTGGATGAACGGCTGGATAAGGGTTCAAGGTAGCTGTGGAAAGACGGCTGGATGAGCAGTGGGGGAACACCTGTGAACGCCTCTGTTTGAACACCAGGGATACAGCTAAGGATTAGTCTTATAGCTGGAGTGTGTGGGCATTGATACTTGACTCAACAAATCAGTGACGGGAACTTTAGTTAATGATTTAGGTTAGGAAGGAGTTATAGGATTACGTTCGTGAGCACGAGCTGATAATCGCGTCGTGTCGATGTTGTTAGCATTAAAAGCATATTTTAAGTGGAGAGATAAGTTAATGATTTAGGTTAGGAAGGAGTTATAGTATTACGTTTGTGAGCACGAGCTGATAATCGCGTCGTGTCGATGTTGTTAGCATTAAGTATACTTTCGGTTAAGTTGAGTGATAACTCAATGATTTCGGTTAAGAAGGAGTTGGGAAGTAATTACTGGTGAATCAGTAAAGTGACAATATACTAAGATAAAGATGACGAGTTGTTATCTTTTACACCCATTAGTACTGACATATTTTCTTAATCTTATAATTTTTTTTCCCACTTATTGTGGGTGGTGGCAGCATAATAGCCAGGATTGTGGAGCCCTATTGATTTAACGTCAAGGTAAGAAACCTATAAAGGGGGGGCGCTACACTTACTTCCTCCCTTTTGTACCCCATGACACACCTATTACTCCCTTCACTATATCCCCCTTCACTCCCTGCCCTACCTATATAGCGCTATAATCCCTGACAACAGCGCTATTGCAAAGGTTACAATTGTGGATTCTGTATAGCAGGGTCCACAGGTGTTGCCACATATTGCAGTCGTGACGCTATTTTTCAAGTCACTAATAATTACTACCTATTGCACGGCCTGTAGAGGGTGTTGGTGATGTAGCGTGATGCTGTAGGAAGGATGGTATATAGTAGCTACTAGAGGGGCACGTGAGAGGGTTAGAACTAGAGAACACGAGAAATAACGCATGGAAAATACACAGAGGTAGTGGTGGTGGTCGAGCTTATATTCAAGCAGCGTTGCCGCTGTTCCTGCAAGCAGCAGTGGGGCACAATATTTTCACATCATGTATGTCTTCCATTACTAATTTAAGGCGTATTTTGTGCGTCTTCTTGGAAGTATAATTATACTTATTTAAGCTCCGCCCCTGCTTGCCATCACAAAATACGATTGTAGCGCTGCCAGACGCTTCTACAGACGGAGCCGAAGGAAAATGTATCTTACATTCACTGGGAGAGCCAGACAGACCTCGCTCTCACAACACATATGGGGAGTTATAAGATTATTATATATGTTTCTGATGTTATATTGGTATCACTGTTTTATGTGAACTGGCTTTATTAGTCGCCTGTTCCTTGGAAATCCTTCAATAGGGGTGACCATGATAGAAGTCTCCATTAAAAGAGTCAATTTAATTTTAATTACCATGCCATCTGCACCTGTCCATGCACGTCATTCTCACATCTTCCTGTCCTCATTCACACCTTACCCCCTTCTCTCTCTCTCTTGCTATATCCTCCCATTTAACACAAAGGTTCGTTTTCTCACACTACCAGCATTTATTCTTCTCTTAATATCCTTTTTGTCATGCTTTTATCTCCTTTTTAACTTCTGTACGTCATTCTGTACAACACGTTCTCCTTGGATTTCTTGAAGTCCTCGCTGGTGACCTTCCGTCGATCGAATTCCCTCAGCGCCATCAGACCCGCCTCCGTGCAGATGGTTAGGTTAGATTAGGTTAGGTTAGGTAAGGGTTAGGTTGACTATACGAATGGTAACTTTGTGTGGGAATCACAATGAGGTTATTTTCAAGAAAATCCTGTGGTTAGTTTCGGAGCTACAGCCATGCGTAGAAGGCAGCCAGCTGCCGAAATCGGCGAACGCATGCGGCCAGGCTGTCAACACCTCACCTCGCCTCTCTGGAGGTGTTCGTATATCCATTATGTACATTTTTTGGGTGACATTCCTGTGTAAGTTATGACAAATGTACCAGTTATATTGCATTTTTAAAGTAATTATAACTATTACTAAAGAGATTGTTTATTATTCTAGTGTATTATGGCCAAATTACAAGTTTTATCGTGCGTGCCACAAGTCTTAACAAAGGTTCGGACGCATTAAAAGATTCGCGGGATTGGAAAAATTGTTCCCAGATGTCGCTGAAGAATTTTAATATATGTGAGTTATTACCTGTTAAGAGTTGATGTATATATCCGATCAACGTGTTGAACCTACTCCTAATTAAATACAGTATCCTTTGCATGTCGTGCGCATGTTATGCATGTTGAATAGGATGAGAACTAAAGGAAAACAGAAACATTTACGGGAGGAGGTCTGATAAGATTTTCCCATGCGCGCGATCTGATTGGCCAGGCTCTTGAAAGGACCACCCACACCCAAAAGAGTATATTTTTTCCCAAGAAAAGTATAATATTACTCGAGAGAGTGTATCATCAAATAATCAGTACACTCAAAAGAGTAGAAAATAAGTGGGCGGAGCTTAAATAAGTATAATTCTGCTTTGTAATGTAGTCACAAAATACGCCTTTTTAATATTGTCTTCCAGAATCACTGATAATAAATATATTTTAAATCAGACCTTGGAAACAGCATTATTTTGATATTGCAAAACTTAGTTACGTATAATATTCTATAAATTGTGGCACCACCGCTCACGCAGCCCGCCAAAAGATTTGGAGGCTCCAAATCTTTGGCCTCCAGACGCACGTCTTTCAAGGTCACACAAGCAGGAAGTGACGTCACGATGACGTCACGTTGACAAGACGCACGTAGCAAATACGTGTAGTCTGAACTCCGCTTAATAAGAACTAGGTAGACGTGCAGCTTTCTCCGTACAGAAGACAAAAGTCAGAAACAGAAGTCTTAAGTGGAAAGCTGCATACCCAGGAATGGCCTTACATTAAGAAGGACTCCAGCACATATACTTTGATAAATGTATTATTGCCGACCCTGACTGTGCTGTCTTGAGTGTTAGGAGTAGTTTATAGTATAAGGATTATAGGACACAATTAATGTATGGTGATGGTATTTATTTCAGTTCTTTGTGTTTCAGATATTGGTGCCTTTATTGTAAGGAATAAACTTAAGCATTAAGAATTGTATCCAAACCCCCAGGAAGGAACAGCAAAGTGGCGACGAGGATCTATTAGAACCACTTCAAACAACTTCGACGAATATCAACTTCTTCTGTGTGTGCACAAGATGGCACATGCAATTCCCACGTTACAACCGCTCGAGTTTGATGACACCAACCAAGAACAGGCATGGACTGATTGGATTGAACATGCTGAGGATGCGTTTCTGGCTTTTAGTATAACCGAAGATGCTAAGCGTTTAGCACTCCTCCGGTTCTATGGGGGAAAGAAACTGAAAGAGGTCATCAAGACTTTGACACCGGAGATACCAACAGGCCAAACAGAGCCCACATACAAAAAAAACCAAAGTGGAAACTAAATGTTTTTTACTTCGTTGAGAAAAACCAATGAGGTATTCGAGCGCCCAAAAAATTTAGGATGCTTGCACAGGACCCTTTGGCGGGGCCCAACAACCTTTTATTTTAACCGCCTACGTCCCAAAGGGGTGTACATGCAGTTTTTCGCCCATATAACCTCGCCCAAACCATCATCGACCAGGACGGGGGAAATGTCTTCCAACAAAATGAGACGAGCATACCTGAAAGAATCGGGACAGGGACAGTGCAAAAAAGCCCTTCAACTAGCTTATCATATAAAGGGCAACAGAGGCTAAAGAAAGTCAGAGGGAAAAAACACGAGGAAGAAGGAAACCAATATCCCAAGGTCACTACAAAATAAAAGCAACAACAAAAAAAACCACTTGGGAGAAAAATAGGAGAAAACAAGAAGTAAACACGGCACGTAAAAAAAACAATGAAATTTTTGGGAAATTAAAATGGTTTTGTCACTACACGGTCAAAAAAAATCCCGGGCATATGGGAGAAAATGTAACCACTGTGGAGTCATGAACCATTTTCCCCCAAACACCCTGTATAAAAAAGAAACGTTGCAGTGGGAAGGGAAAAGGCCCAATTTCTTGAAGGAAGAAAAATTCATCCGAGACGATGATCAGGTCCCAACACGTGTGGGCTTACACTAAAAGCAACACAGACAGGGACTCCTATGTATTCAGGGTAAAAAATTTCGCCCTTTCCCCTTGGAAGAACAAGCCCTGTTTAGACGAAAACCCCCATTAAAATGTGATCGATTCGGGTTTGCAAATGTCAACCTTCTTGATGGGGGACACTTTCGCCCATTTTCACCCCCGCTACGTCGCCTTTTGTACTAAAACCGACAAAAGAGGGAAACCAAAAGCTTTTGGGACCCCCCCATACCACTGAAAGGGGAATTTTTTTGAAACATTGATTTAAGGAAATCAAAAGGATTGCACAAAAATGTTGGTTACAAAAGCACGTCAAGGAGGTAACATTTTGGGAAAAAGGGCCCAGTACAGAATTTGGGGCTTCCGGGGACAGCCCAACAGGCGAAGACTGGATTTTCAAGGGAATCCCACCGTAAACAAAGGAAAATTGAATCGCAATCTACAGCCTTGATGGTCTAGGAAGAATAAAAAACCCCCCCAAAATCAAACTAAAGATCGACACAGCATCCAACCTGGGGCACAACCCCCCCGCCGAGTGCCATTCCACCTAGGGAAGAGCATTGGGCCCAAAAAATCCGGGGGACATTTTGGAAAAGTACATCATCGAGGGGTGGGGGGGGCCCCGACACCGGGGGTTCTCCTTGGTGACGCCCCAAAACCCAAAATGGAGACATCAGAATATTCCCGACCTCGGATTGCAAAAAAAGCAGTGAAACGAACACCACCGATACCGACAGGGAACAATACTCATGGGGGGGAAGGGGAAAAAAAATTTTTCCCAAAGGGTGGATCTCAAACTCTTTACTACCATCAATAGATTTGGACCCCTGAATCAAGAGACATCACAGCTTTCTATGCGACTCGGGGATCAAACAGTAAAAAAGTGTTGGTTGGGCAAAACTTAAAGCAGCAGGGGAAGGGGCCCAAACGTTATTTAAAACAGATCACCCAAAAATTTCCAAAACTCCCGGGAAAGGGTTTGCGGAAACATCCTCATCTGGGGTAAGGACACCAAAAAACCAGGAAAAAGCCCTAGAAGCAGTACTCCAGACTTTTGAAAAAAAAAGGGGGACCATAGCTCAACAAAAGAGCGTGTTCCACAGGGATAAATTTGAATTCCATGGCTTCATGGTGTCCCAATAAGGGAAATAAAACCTACAGACTAAAAAAACGAGGCATCAAAAACTTTGTACGCCCAGAGACGGTCCAGGAAGTCCCCCAGTTTCCGGGGGGTCTGATAAATTTTACCTAACCAAAATTCTTTCCACGCCCTCGCAACCCCCCCAGCAAAACCTCTGAAAAACTTAAACAAAAAGGGAAAACAAAAAGGGGAAAAGGGGCAGAAGGGAGGGGGAAATTGTTTTTTCAAACGTTTTGAAAGCCCTCTGTCATACATAGCGAAGCACTCATACCTTCAAACCCACAACAAAAAACGTCGCTCATTGGGACCCAGCCCAAGGGGGACGGGGGGGCTATCCTCTGCCAAACCCATCAAGGCGCACTCAAGCCCTCATTTACGCCTCCGGGGGGCCCCCTGACAAATTTTCAAACGCCGGTATTCCCCAATTTGGGAAAAGGAAGCCTAGCCATATTAGGGCTGTGAAAATTTAAAAAAAAACCTTTATCTGTAGGGGAAAGAATTTGTCATCATGACCGACCATCAACCCTGACAACCATTTTCAACCCCAAGGGGCCAACCCGTCCGCCCCGCGTACTACGATGGATCCTACGCTTTGGCAACAGAAATGTTTACACCGTAAAAACACATAAAAGGGAAGTGAAAATCCCGCAAAATACTGTCAAGAAACCTTGAAGTATCACGGGGGGGTTTCACTGAAAAAAAACCCTAGCGGAAGGATTTATTAAACACATTGGGGCCCAAAACAGCGCCCCAAAAAAGCCCTGCCTCTATCAGAAATAGGGAAAGAATCCAAACAGATCCGCCCCTTTAGGGGGGATAGGGGAAGCGTTTCCAAACGAATGATTGGACCAACAAGGTGACGGAACCGGGAAACATGTAAGGGGCGAACTAAAAACAAAAAGTGGTGGGGTTTGTGCGCGGATCCAGAAAAATTTTCTCCCCAGAAAATTACAAAAAGCGCACGTTGCAACCCGGCGCACGAGACCCACAATGGGAAAGGTAAAAAAAAAACCTGCTCCCGGGGTAAGGGATGGTGGCCCCAAAATGGGCAAAAAATGTGGGGAAAAAACCGTTTAAAAAGCCCGCATACCCTTTTGCTGTCTGGACCCAAGAAAAACCTTTTAAAAACTGGGGAACATGGCAAAGAGAAAGGGGGCCCTTTGGGAAATGTTTCCCCATTGATATCTGTGGACCCTTCCCGAAATGGGAGACTACGTAATTTTAATAATTGATGCAGGCTCCCGATGGCCCCAAGCTTTCATAGTCCCCCCCCCGATAAAGAACACGGTTAAAACCCCCTTCAGAGCAACCCTGGCGTTCCCGCTTATTGTTCAAAACAACGGCCGGGAGTTAGGGCCCAAAGGAAAATTTAGGGCCGGGTTTTTCGTGAATGAGGGAAAGCGGGCTCAGAAGGTTTCACCTTTTCCCCCCCTCAAGCTAAAGGAGAAGTTGAAAAATTCTTTGCAACCAAAGTTGAAAGCCATCCGAGCTCTGAAAACAGAAGCGAAAGAAGGAGGGCGGCACCTTTGACAAGTTCTTACTGCACTACAGGGGCACCCCACATACTATGACAGGGGAGACCCCCAGCCCCAAACTCCTTTTTGGGTTTTAAAAATCTAAAAGTGAAGCTACCCCCAACTGCAACAAACCCCCCCAAGAGAATTTAGAATTGGGAGGCGGGGGGGGGAAAAGGGTAGATGGAGAAAACAAACTGAAACTTCGAACAGATACCAAAAACAGACCAACCAAACCCCGTAATGCCAGAGATAAAGTGCTTTCCCAAAAAAACCCTAAAAACGATAAGCTAAAACCCCAATATATCCCCAAACCCCTTTGGGGAAATTTAAGGAACGGGGGGGGACTCAGCCATCACCAAAGAGGAGAGAAGAGGATACTGCGCGACATCACAGAATTTTGATGATTCCAGAAAAGGGACAACAACAGAGGATAGAGGGGGAAAAAAAAACGGGGACGATTTCCCTTTTGATGGACACCTGCCCCCAGGCAGAGATTAGAAAACTGAAAACAGACAAAACCGGGAAAATCGGGCGAGGGCAAAACCAAAAAAGGGTGAACGAATGAAGGAAACGAGGATGAAGCTCTAACCACCAACCCCGGGCCAGACGCACAAAAAAAACGCCACTGAGAAATCAAGATAAGCTGACGATTCTGACAACGATGAGGAAAAGGGCAACTGGGGGGGACGCAGGGGCCCGGAAAAACCCTTAAAACAAAACTACGTTTTTGAAAATTTAAGGAGGGGGAAAATGGCTGTCCCTTTATGTTTGGGAGTAGTTTATAGTATACCCCAGCCCCCCAAAGCCGCCCTCCGGGCGGGGCTTTTTGGGGTGCTCCCGCGGAGGGCTATTGGTTGGGGCCCCTTTGGCCCACCACCTGTGTTTGGGGGGCCTTCGGCCCCCAAACACGGGCCCCTCCAGATAGGCCCCTTCAAAATTTCCTGAAAAACATGGATTTTTAGAAATGTATGTTTCCCCCCACCCCTTCACCCCACCCATTACCCATCACCCCCACCCCTTCCCCTCACCCATTACCCAACACCCCCCACCCATTCCCCTCCCCCCCATTTCCCCTCACCACACACCCATTCACTCAAACCCCCCACATATCACCCCCCACCCCATTCCCCACCCATCACCCCCAAAAACCGGCACCCCCCCCCCATCCCCCTCCCCATCACCCCACACCCATTTCCCTACCCCACCCATTACCCCTTACCCTACATAAGGGGTTTTCCCCAATTCCCCGCAAAACCCCCTTTTTTTTAACAATTCTCGCTAATAGGCTGCTAAAAAAAAAAAAAAAAAGTGATCGGATCATCTATAAATGGGCTAAAATCTTCCCCATTCGGCCCGGTTTTCCAAAAAAAGTGCCATATGATGGGATTGGGGCCCCGGGGGGGGGGGAACCTATACCAACACACACCACACCCACACAGACAGACAGACAGACAGACACAAATTTCGCTTATATTATTTAGAAGGAAAATTTTAGGACACCAAATTTAAGGGATGGTGATGGTATTTATTTCAGTTCTTTGTGTTTCAGAAAAATTGGGCCTTTTTTGTAAGGCTAAAAATTAAAAATTAAAAAGTGTATTTCCCAAACCCCCCCGGAAAGGAAAAGCAAACTGACCACACTCCATACAAGAGGGGCCCTTTTAGCTCCGGGCCAAAACTTGGGCCTCCCCCGATGACTTGAGCTCGGTGTTTACGCTGTCCTAGAAGTCGAGCTTGGCCACTCAATTTTCACCCATGAGGCCCGCGGAAAGGCGTTTCCCACTTTCCGTGCTCACTCTTGCGTCCCCTCGAAGGGGAGGGTTGCCACCTTTGGGCACGGGAAAATGACACCCCTTTGGGCACGTTCCTTTTCCCCCTTTGGGGGGCGTTTTTTTTTTTTTTTTTTTTTTTTTTTTTCCCCACACTTCTCGGCCAAACACAGGGCATAGACAGTATATTGATGCATAATGAAGTTCCCGTGTTTCAGCCTCCCCGGAGGAGTTCAAACCGGGAAGGGGCTAAACCCCCAGGGGCCCCCACATAGCTCTTCAATCCCGGGGTCTCCCCTATGCGGTTTCTGATGATTTCCTAGGAAGACCCGAATTTACCCTTCCTGGGTAAATAGGGCAAAATCCTTCGTCGCCAAAAAGGGGGCGGGGTGCTGAAGTAAGCCCAGGGCGCCGTATATATCCACTAGACAACCCGTTATTTAAAAGGGCGAAATTTCCCCCTAGCCCGTTTTTACGGCCGCCGTTTTCCCTTTCACCGCCCAAAAAATGACGTCACCATCATCACCCCTTTAGTGGTATTTTTTGGTAACTGGACACATTTGCACCCCCGTCGAGCGGGGGCCCAAGGGGGGCTTTTTTTAACTTTGTACGGCAGCCGTTTAAACGGTAAGGCGGTGCTTTACTTTTTTTGACGTCATTTGGGCGCATTGTTGTTCATTTTTTTTTGTAAGGGGGGCGGTACAAGCGGGCTAGTGGGAACGGCCTTTTAAATTTAAAGGGAAACTGATCCCATCGCCTATGCTCAGTCGAGGAAGCCCCCCTTATTGGTTAAACCCCTTAAGGCGCTGAAACTAATTAAGGAATGGTCCGACCCTGCCTTAGTGAGCTGCTTTTGGGCCCCTTTGACAGACATTCATCTTCGTTTAAAGGTATATACACCCTTGATACAGTTGCTACAACGTACAAATAGTGTTGCAAAATTAAGGTGTGTATGAATCGTCGTGGAAGACTAAATGTGGCACTAGGGTGTTAAATTTTTGGCGATATAAATGTTGTGTGTTGTGAGTTGCAAGTTTTGGTTGGGTGGGCGGCGGACGGAGCGACTGCATAGGTGTACCTAGACAAGTGTCATCGAGGGGTTCTCTGCCCGCACTAAAATTTTTGTAGGGTGGGGTGGGGCCCACACCGAACGGGGGGATCACCGTACGAAGGCTACAACGCGAAATTAATTAAAATTTCGCGCCACCATGCCACCACGGATGCAGCGCCACCCTCAGTGAACTACATGCGAGCAACAGGGTAGCGTCAGCGTCACCTCCGTGTTTACCAGGTAAAAAATTTTTTATTTTTCGTATGTTCCTTGTTACTTTTCGCCGTTCTTATATAGTGTCTCATGTGGGCTGTGATGGCGTGATTTTTTTTGGGGTAAGTTGAAATACGGGGTTTAAACCGTATGACATTTTATTGAGTGAAAAAGTAGTGCATGCTTTTGAACAGGCCGCGGTGGCTTTATTTAAAAAAAAAATTGGGGGCGCGGGGGATTAACGTATGGTGAAGTGCGGGGATCAACGTACAGTGAAATTTTGAAAAAGCTATATCTTTTGAAATACCTACACAAACATAACAAACAGTGATTGACTATGTATTTTCGCATGATATTAAAATGGTGGTGGTAAACTAGTGCATTTAAATTAAATGGAACAGTGTTTTTTTTGTGGCATAATTTGAAGGTGATTGGTTTTAAAATTTATGATGCTATATCAGTGTTATTATGCTATAAGCACATGAAACTAACATTATATAAGTGATTTATGTTATTAGAATGATTCTAGAATTAATTTTTTATGGTTAAAAAACCATTTAACACTGCATATTTTCGGGGCATGACGTTGGGTGATCCCCCGCATCACTACGATTTTGGAAAATCTATATATTTTTAAATACTTAAAAAACATAAAAAAAAGTGACTGACTATGCATATTAGCATGATTTTAAATGGTGGTGGTAAACTAGTGCATTTAAATTAAATGGAAAAAGTTTTTTTTTTGTTTGGTGTAAAGTTGAGGTGATTGGTATTAAATTATGATGCTATATCAGTGTTATTATGCTATAAGCACATGAACAAACTTTATATAAGTGATTTAATGTTATTAGAATGTTTCCCTAGAATTAATTTTTTATGGTTAAAAAAAACATTTAACACTGCATATTTTGGGGCATGACGTTCGGTGATCCCCCCCCATATATTGCCAGACTCATAGTCCCAAAATAATATGGTGGCCATGCAGAATCGCCTCTACACTGTAAAAAATACTAAGCTAAGCTAACCTAAACTAACCAAACCCTAACTATGCATGATGTCTAATGTCATTAACTCTTTTCAGATCTAACCTAACCTACCGCCATCACCGTAAATCATGCCTCGAAAATATGTCAGGAAGAGCGACAAGCAGATGGACCGCACTGACCTGGAGGCTGCCTTTAAGCACCGCGTGGCCACTAGCTGCAGCCTGAAAGAACCGCTGACAGATTAAACATCAAGAAAACAACTCTTGCTGAAGTTGCTCTTTTTTAGTTCCATATCTCCCCAAGGTCTTTTTGTATGACCTCATCCCACGTCTTCTTTGGTCTCCCTGGGATGGGGTCTGAAAAAAGACCTCAGGGATGCTTAAGGTCTCTAGATTTATAGATTTTAAAATTTATTCATTTTTTTGTTAGCTTTTATTGCCAGCAAGGGCCTTCTAAGTCCTAATTAATTTCTTTTGTTAAAGGATGCCTTCAAGCGCTCTATTTATTATTTTTTTGTCAACTTTTGTTCCCGCAAGGGGCCCTTTTTTAAGTCCTAATTCATTTCTTTTGTTACGGGACGCCTTCTATCTATCGAAGAAGCTGTCGATGGAGTTACCTATATGGCTGTTGCTTCCCGTAGCAATAGGGTTTTCAGCCCTCAACAAGAAATTACATTGCTGATTCTACCCTCCACGCAGCCAAGATGTTTCTACGGCCTGCCCCTGAACGATGTGCGTAGGATGGGGTACCAGTATGCCATAGCTTGTGGGAGCAAGAGCATCCCTGCTGCCTGGGAGAAAGAGAAAATGGCGACAAGGGACTGGTACTATCCTTCATAAACCGTCATCCAAACCTTTTATTGAAGCTCCGGGAAGGGATGTCCATTGCCAGGATTGTTGCCTTCAACAAAGTCAATGTGGAAAACCCTTCTTTAAGGCTTTCACATTGCTTTGGAGAAGTACACATTCACGCCGGCCGGAATACAATTTGGATGAGAGTTCATTGTCGGGCTGTTATGAAGCCGTCAAGGTTGTGTGTGCGAGAGGCCAGCCAGTAGCCACGCAGGTAACTCGTGAACGCGGTGACGCATGACGTTTGTGGGCATTATAAATTCTGTGGGGCAGTCCATCCCTCCAGTTTTATAATTCCCAGATGCCGATTGGAATCCCGCTTTCATGAGGAACACGATCTTTGGTTCCAAAGGGTATTGCATCCTAGTGGCTGGATGAATGGTGAATGCTTCGTGCAGACACTTCAGCATCTCCATGAGAAGTCTTGTTCTTCTGTAGAGAACAAGATTCTTCTGATCATGGACAATGCTGAATGTCACATGAACATTCAGCCTGTTTTAGTTTGCGATAATGCATGGTACGTGATTGTTACTTTCCTCCGCATACAAAAGACAAACTCCAGCCATTGGATGTGAGTGTCTTTGGGCCCCTTTAAGACATTCCTGCGTGCCCTACTGAACGACCACGCGCTCATGCACCCTAACGAGCACATAACAGTCCCAAGTTGGGCCCGAGTTTGCTTTTGAGGCATGGGCCAAGCCACTACTCCCTCCAACATTCTCAGTGGTTTTCCGGGCGACTGGTATATGGCCACTCAATCGCAACATCTTCCCAGATGAGTGTTTTTTAGGAGCGCATGTAACCGAGCGACCGGCACCACCAGAATTTGTAGTGGAAGTTACTCCAACTTCTTCTGATGGAGAAGTTCAGATGGAGAGGAGCGACTGGCTGAAGGCCATACCTCAGAAGCTTATCCCTTCCCGCTGTGTCTCCCGCTAGTGATGTTCCTGCCACCCCGGGCCCCAGCACGACAGAGCCTGCCACCCCGAGCACCAGCACGACAGAGCCTGCCACCCCGGGCCCCAGCACGACAGAGCCTGCCCACCCCGGGCCCCAGCACGACGCCCCCTGCCACCCCCGGGCCCAGCACGACAAAGCCTGCCACCCCGAGCCCCAGCACGACGAGCCTGCCACCCCGGGCCCCAGCACGATGCCCCTGCCACCCGGGCCCGAGCACGACGCACCCTGCCACCCCAGGGACACCCTTCTCAACAGACAGACTTAACCCCAGAGTGTGTCAGAGGCCGTTCCCTAAAGGGTAATCCTCGTCCTTATGGAAAGGGACGGAAGAGGGTGCGGGGCCCGCATTTTAACCGAGAATGAGGAGGCAATATCTGACCTGAGGTTGAAGGCAAGAAGAGGCAGAAGCTGGAAGACAAAAAGAAGGCAGCGGCTGAAAAGAAAACATTGGGAAAGAAGAAGGGTCCACAGCGGAAGAAGTCCCGTGCCTGTCCCGGAGGAAGACACCACTGACGAGGAGGAGGTTGATGATGTCCGACTTCAGCTGGACACTCCTCCGAGTACTCGGATGAGGTGGACGACGAGGGCACCTGGACTGCAGCATCATACCCTTTAGCTGCGAAAACATCACAGGTGGGGGACTTTGTTCTGGTTCAGCTGAAGCTGGAAGAGGGAAGGGGTTTTGGGCACATTAGTGTGCTATGTTGCTCAGGTGTTGGCCATCATGGAGGATGGAAAATTAAACCCTTTCTTTCCTCCGATGAAGTCCGCTAACACCCGAACACGTTCAACCTTCCCTACATCCTAGATGAGCTTCTGTTGATCCAGACTTGCAGGTGTCCTGGTGACCTCCAAGGCATCACCAAGAGCAGGCTGACCTGTAAGTGTTTCCCCCGCTGCTGCCTTCATGCACTTCGATAGTGAGCATAAAAATACCTAGACCTATCTTTTAATAATGCTTTTTTAATAGCTTATCTTCATTTCATCACCTAATATATGTGGGTGTCGGCTTCATTGTTGATTTCAGGCAAAAAACACAATATGTTTGATGTATATGGTTTAAAATATCCATACGGGCCCCCCCCATACCTGACCGTGTCCCCCCCGTGGGGGGACCCGGACGAGGTGCCAAATTTTAAAAAACCTAAGACCCTTATTATCTAGTTAAGTATTCATGAGGGACCATAGGTGGCCATATTTGAAGTTTTTTTGGGCCAGTGTGCACTCTCTCAGGAAAAAAGGATTTTTTATGAATATTTTTCCACTATAGTACGTGTCCCCCACACCACCCTACTATTAACACGTATTTATCATACTACCAGATGATATTTAGGACAACTGAACATCCCATCATCTCACGAGACATTTAGTGCATATCATGAATGTATAAAAATTATAGTAAACTTACCTATAATAAGATAATGATAGCAAAATGAAATCGTGTGTAAACATTCTTTTTCTTTCACCATTTTTTTTATTCAACCCCCTTATTCATGTAATTTTGCTTGCTTTAAATTTTTACTCACAGTCTCGGAATCAGCACCCCTTTTCCCGATTATGATGGTATATGACACGTCCCAATGCAAAAATATTAGGTGGTCAACCTGCGATGACGTCAAACTTGACGAAACAGCTTTTCGGCGGAGGCGAGCGGTGTATTTTGGGACTTAATTAGTGCAGGTGTGAGGGAGGGGGCACAAACATTCTTGTTTCAGTGGAAAAGGGTGTTCAACCCTTGTGATTGGTCGAAGCTGCCCAAGCAGCGCTTCAAACAGGCAACGTGTTTGGCTAATAGGATTCTCGGACCACGCCCAATACCATAGACCACAGTAATACCTGGACTGCGGCACGGAATCTCGGCTTTTGCCATGGGCCTGAAGACGGAGGGCCGCTCGGATTCATATATATATATATATATAATATATAAAATATATATATATATATATATATAATATTATATTTTAAAATATATATATATATATATAATTATATATTATATATATTATATACGGATCATATAGACTGGTTTATCAGTATATATGATATACTGTAACCCTTCGTAAATTTTTTGTTCTATAATATTATCAAATAAAAAACCCGTAAAACACGCTAAAGAAATGCCATTACAGACTGAAGAAATATGCATGAACATTCACTTCAACTATTCGCCATTTAAAACTTTGCGAGTCAACTTTATCATGAAGGGGATCAATAAAAGCGCAATTGTATTAGCTTTTTCCATTGCTATATTTCGTTATCTGATAAATGAATTAAAACCATGCATAAATTAAACGTTTAAATAAAAAATAAATCATCAATCGGGTAATTTTTCCGATTGTTGAGGTTATTTATTTAGTTCACGCTAATTTATACATGGTGCTAATTCATTTATCAGAAAACGAAATAAAATAAGTAAATAAAATAACATCTCATCGGGAAAAATACCCGATTGATGATTTTATTTATTTATTTAACGCTAATTTATGCATGGTTCTAATTCCTTTATCAGATAACGAAATGTATCAATGGAAAGCTAATAAAATTGCGCTTCTATTTATACCCTTCATGATAAAAGTTGACTCGCAAAGTTTTTAAATGGCGAAGAGTTAAATGAAGTTCTGCAATTTCTTCAGGGCTCGTAATGGCATTTTTTTAGCGTTTTTACTGTTTTTTATTTGATAATACTATAGAAACCAAACATTTACGAAATTACGTATATCATATATACTGAAACCGTCTATATGGGTAGTCCATAGACCGAATATCTCTTGTCGGCGGGCAGGCGCTATGCAGCTTTCAATTTCAAAACTGTCACTTGAACAGTCAGGGCTGGTGTTCGAACGTTGTACTTTCCGCCTAAGATCAGCTAGAGGTTCATAGCGGCCATCTAGATCTTGGCACGAACACCCAAAAGTATTATCAAGGATCAGGTTGGTTGGGTTTTAAAAAAACTTTTTTAGTTAGGTTTTTTTTTGGTTTGGGTAATTTTTGGGTTTTGAGAAACCAGGGAAACTTTTGTGGGGATCAAATTTGAGGTTTTTTTTCAAGAAAACCCTTGGTTAGTTTTGGGGAACTACAGCCAACGTAGAGGCCCGCCACTGCCGAAAGGGGGTGAACGCATAAAGGAAACCCCTTTGAGAGCACCTCAGAGCCCTCACCTCGTCACTGGAGGACTTTTGGAGGTGTTTTTAATCCATTATGTACTTTTTTTGGGGTTTACTTCCTATGTAAGTTTTTCCCCCCAAATTTTTTTTAACCAGCTTCATTCCCATTTTAAAAGAAATTTATAGTTTATTATTTAAAGAGTTGTTTATTATTTTAGTGTATTATGGCCAAATTAAAAGTTTTATCGTGCAGCCACAAGTCTTAACAAGGGTTGGGAAGCTTTGAAAGTTTGGGGGGTTGAAAAAAATTGGGTTCCCAGATGTCCCCTGGAAAATTTTTAACATTTTTTGCCTTCTTACTTGTTAAGAGCCCCCAAATCTACCCTTATTTACCCCTTTAACCTACTCCAAATTTGAAATACAGTACCCTTTTGCTTTTTCGTGCGCATGTAATGAATAAATTGGGGGTGAGAATTAAAGGAAAACAAAACATTTTAGGGGTTGGAGGTCTGAAAAGATTTTCTCAGCGCCCCCCCCGACTTTTGGGGCCAGGCTCTTAAAACCACCACCCACACCCACGACGTATTTTTTTTACAGGAAAAAGAAAAAATTTGGTTGTGGGGATTGTTTTCTGCTCATTTTTTCTGTACACGAAAAAGAGTAAAAAAAAAAATGGGCGGAGCTTAAAAAAGGAAAAATTTTTCCCTTCCAAGGGAAACGAAAAAAAATACCCCTTTATGAGGTGGGAAATCCCCCTCTTAAATCTGGTGGATTAACCCAATACCTTTTCCCTTCCCATTTTTCTAACGGTCCCACCCACGTTTAAAATTAAAAGGGATCGCGGAACCCCTGGCTCACCCACGGGTTTCCCAAACTGTCCGCCATCTTGCCTTTAACCCAAAAACAAACCCTTTTTGTTTCTCCGGCTCGCTTTGGGGCTGTCTGGCTTTTGTTATCGCCTCGCCCATGCCCAAGCTGTGCTTGCTGCCTGGCTGTTTTTAAATCGCCTCGTAAATGCCAAGCTGTGCTGTTTATGTCCTGTAAAAACAGCCAGGACCTGGAAGGGTAAATTTTTCCACCTGTGAGTAAACCACACACACCCAAAACGCACCCACCACCACACACACACACCCACCCACCCCCCACCCACCCCACCACCCCACCCCCCACACCCACCCCCAAAACCCCCACACCCAAAACCCACCCACCCCAGAAAACCCACCCCCCACACACCCCAACCCCCCCACACCCCCCCCAAAACCCACACCTACCCCCCAAACCAGCCCTTTCCCCTCTTAACCCACCCTCCCCAACCCAGTCATCCAATTTCTATTTAAAAAAAAATTTAAAGGGGGGATATGATATTTTTTTTTTTTTATATAGGTAGATATAGATATAAGTATTTTTTTATACTTTTTTAAAAATTAGGGGGGGAAGGGAAAAAGAAGCCCTGAGTGCGGTTATGTACAAATGATCATACGCCCTTTCCCAAAAAGCGGGGGTTTTTCTAATGGGGTAGCTTTATTTTGCGAAGAAAAAAAAAAAAAAAAAAAAAGTATACCTTGTGGTTAAAATTAGGTAGGTTTTTATTTCCAACCCATAAGGTTTTGGGTTAAATTTTTTATTAAAAAACCTTTAAAAAGGGTTAGGTTAGGGTTTTATTAAAAAAATTTTAAGGTTAGGTTAAGGGGTTTATTAAAACCTTTAAGGGTTTGCTAGGTTAGGTTTCTTAAAAAAAAATAAGGTTAGGTTTGGTTTCATTAATTTATTATTATTTTTTTTTTTGGGGGGGGGGGGGGGGGGGGCAAAATAAAAATTATCCAAATTGGCAAAAAAGCACCTATTTAGGGCCAAAAAAAAAATAGTTGATGTCTCCTTTAAAAAGACCGCAAAAAATCTCGTCAAATTTTCCAAAAGTTGTTTCGTATCATATTGAAACCATAGTCGTTTTCCACACTCAGCCCCCAGAGTTGAACTTGACTACTAAGTTACGAAAAGACACCCGGTATGTAAAGAAAATACTCAAATCAGTGACGAAAACTAAAATACTTTTTAAATTTAATATCCCCAATTAAGAAAGGTTTTTTGATTAGGCCAAAGGTTTTTTATTAATTTAAACTTTTCCCGTAACCCCAAAGTAGTTTTATGGGACCACTGTGGCTCCCCCCCGTACCCGTGGCCGCGGCGGTACGGGGCTTTGGGGCCGTTTTAGTGGACGAAAACCGGGGCGTTCGCCCCATTAGGGCAGGGCAAAAACACCCACTCGGGGGTAACACTGCACTCTTAGCCTCTCGCTTTAAACCCCCTACCCACCCTGTCATACAAACCGTACGGCCCTTTCAAAAAACCTTTTCCCCTACACACCTGTACGGCCTCCCCAAAAAACCTGCACTGCAAACCTGTAGGCCTCGCAAGCCCTTCACTACACACCCGTACGGCCCCGCAAAAAAACCTGTTTTACTAACACCTGACGGCTTTTGGGAACACCCTGCATTACACACCTGTACGGGGCCCCGAAAACACCCTGTCATTTTACACCTGTACGGGCCCCCGCCCAAGGGAAAATGTCACTACACACCTGTACGGCCTCGCAAAAACACCTGTTTCCCACAACACCCTTTTTGGGGCCCCCGCAAACACCCCGTCACACCCACCCGTACGGCCTCGCAACACCCCTATGTCCCGGGTATCACCGTAAAAAATGACTTGGAAGGTTCGACGATGCACTAGGGTTTGGGAAATTTATTTGTAGTAGTAGTAGGGGGTTAATTTTTAGTTGTAGGTGGGAATAGTAGTAGTAGGTGGGAAAGTAGTAGTAAATAGTAATTGGGGTTTAATTTGGATATACATTAACACCTATACTACTACTAATATTTCCACCTACTACTATGTATTTTGGGGTAATATAATTACCATGACAGCACCAACACCCAGCCACTGCCTGGCCGGCCCCTGTATTTGTTTTGGTTATGACAAGATGGCGGCTGGTGACTTCAGTTTCTCGGCCACAGCTAGCCCAGATCCGCGATCCATGTTATATAGATCAGTGGTCCCATCCCAAGCCATCTTGTTGATTTATTATTATTTTTCTTAGTCAGACTCTTATTGTTATTCATAAATTCACAGAAAAAAAAATTAGATAGTACACTCATACACGAAAAAAACTGTATAACAGGTGATCAGTAGCATCAGCAACAATCAAACTGTGTGTGTGTGTGTGTGTGTGTGTGTGTGTGTGTGTGTGTGTGTGTGTGTGTGTGTGTGTGTGCGTACGTACGTATGAATGTGTGTGTGTGTGCGTACGTGCGTGCGCGCGCGTGTGTGTGTGTGTGTAAGTGTAAGTGTGTGTGTGTCAGTGTGTGTGTGTGTGTGTCAGTGTGTGTGTGTGTGTGTGCATGTTTGTTTGGCAGTCTGGCCACCGTGACCATGCATGCTTCTATCACATGAGGTGGAAGGGCCAAGGTTTCGGTCCAAGTGTGAAAAGGGAGTTTATCTCATGGGAATTGCAATTAAGGCTTTCTCTCCGTCTAGCGGAAAATAAAGGCGAATTTCGCGGACCACCCTCTCCTAACTCCCCTTCCTCCCATAGCCACCTAGGCTTCTCCCTTCCACTAATCCTTAAACTTCTCACCTTCATGCCAGGTCGCAGAAGAGATAATCCGGAAATACCGAGGCTTGACCTGGGCGGCCTCACCACAGTGACCACATCCATAGCATAAATGGTAGTTTTTGCTTTTAACCAGGGCGCTAGGAAAAATGCGCTAGAACATGCACCAAATTGAATAAAAATGCACTGAAAAACGCGCTATGCGCAAAACACAAAATGTACGCGCTGTTTGTGATGCCAATGCGTCAGAACTAGCGCGTTTCACGCTGGTTTGGCAACACTGCAACTGACCTGTGGAGGGGTGGACGCATCGCCTACGTCACTATTTGACCTGAGTTTGCCAGCCGCGCGGGCAATTTTTTTTCTCGTATATGAAGTGGGTTTTACTTGGTATTTGTTACTTTGGTCTTAACCAAAACACCCACACCGTAAAACAGCTTTTTCCCGAGCCCACTTTTTTCGTGTGAATTAGTGAAGTCATGCCGAGCATTGTGCTGTGCGTTGGGGGTCGAAATACTAAAACGAACTAAGGGGACAGACATTCGTTATTTCCGCTTCCAAGAGAAAGCCAATAAGAAATCGGTGGTTTTCATTTGTGTGGCAGTGAAAAGGACTTTAGCGCGACCACCTGTACGTAGTGTGTTTGCACAACATTTTCTTCCAAAATTGACTACAAAGACGACATGAAGCATCGTCTTCCTTGGTTTGGGAAATTTCTCCGAGGAATCAATGGTTATTGTAGGATATACTGTATGGTGTGAGCGCTGGCATCCCTACATAGGGGAGCAGCGTCAGTTAGCCCTCGGGTTCGCTAAGCACGTAGACGTGGTGCTCTGTACGCTCCAATAAAAGATAGACTACGGCTTCCTGTGTGTGCCCTCATCTAGACACCCCTTGATCATGGCGCATAGGAGTAGGATAACCTTTTCCCACAGCGCCCTGGTCTAACTCCTCGGGCGAAGCCGCCCAAGCCCTGCAAGCCGACTGCCCCTCGTCCCCTCGTCACCCAGGCTCAGTCAACTCTCCTGGCACAACAAAAACCATCGCATCACGGGCAACCAGCCTGGCGTCGTTGTCTGCCGCTGGCCAGCGTCCCTCAGGAAGGACTCCTGCCGGGGCCACGCCGGAGAAATGTGAGCTTGGAAATGTCTTCGGCAGGCTTTAGAACGTGGCGGCGGTCGGTTTGGAGGCATGGCTGTCCCTCTCAAGATGGCCGAATCAAGAAGCCGTGCTCCACATTCCCCCTGTTGTGTGTGTTGCTGACCTGCAGCGGGCCCTGGACGTCAAGTTCACCACAGGTCAGTGGCAGGCCATGCCTACGAAGGGCGCTCTGGACGCCATCGGGAAGATCGTGTTGCGTGCATCGAACCCAGGCATGCGCTGGTCTGACTTCTTCAGTGTTTGTCAGGCCATCGGGTGAGCCTGTCAGTGCTTTTCTTTGGCGGTGGGGCCCACGCGCCATGGATTGTGAGTTCCATGTCCCCAATGCGAGTGTAACCTCTCAGAGTATATGCTCTTGCGAAAGGGTTTGATGGTAGGTCTAGGTGACTCAGCCCTGAAACAGGAAGTGTTTCAACAGTGCCAAATACATTTGATGATGTGGAGAGCCTTAGGGCCTTCTGTGTTTCGTTTTGAGGGCGGCCCGGCGGGACGCTACCTCCTTTGCACGGCGGGAAAAATTCGCGCGAATGTGAGATGGCGGGCGCTGACGTCACGCCTGATGACCGTCAGCGATGATGACTTCGCCTCCCGCCAGCTTGTGGTTGCCGCTTCGCGCCACAATTCCAAAATACACCCACAAGTCGTGTCGCTGGTGTGGGTATAAGCTTTGCTCCCGATAGAGCGTCCCTGCCCCGCTCAGCATGCCACCTGTGATGCATGCGGGAAGCCTGGGCACTTCAAGAGGAGGTGCAAGTGCTACATAAAGCGGGAGGTTGGAAAGGCTGTAACAGTGTGACGGTGGGCGCCGCAGGAAATCGCCCCCAGAGCCACCTTCTGCAGGTGCAGTTAGCACCGGGCAGGTGGGTGGTCAACGTGTACCACCACAGCGGTGGTCGACACGGGAGCCCAGGTGTGTGTGGCTGGCCAGCCCTTATAGCATCGCTTCGGTCCCCGGGCCTGCGCTGTTACAGCGGGGGGCCCTGGCCTCAGAGACCTGGCCAAGATCCCGCTGGCCTGCCTTGGAGCGGCGCCCTGCAACATCATCCTCCCAGGGCGCTCAACACTGCGGGAGGTGCACTTTGTCAAGTCCGTGGAGCGCCTTTATCTCTCGTGCACCGCCTGTAAGAGTTTGGGGCTGGTACACGGGCACTTCCCACACACACCGCCGACCGTTGCTGCTCCCGGAGATAACCGAAGATTTTTCCCGGCACCCCCCCCCGGCCAAAACCCCCCCTCGCTGCCCGCTGCCGCCGCTGGAGGAGAACGTTCCGCGGTTTAAGAAATGGTTGCTGGGGGCAGTTCTCGTTGACAACATTCAACACTGACAGAACCCACTACCTGTCTGGAAGGCGCGCCGCATCACTCCACCTACGGGAGGGCGCGCGGGTCCCACCCCTGCCACACCCCCTGCTTCGGTCCCCAAGCATTGGAGGGCTGAGGTTAAGCACACTCGACGATGATGTTAAAAGAGGCGTGATTCGCCCAGTCCCCCGCGGGTGGGGCCACGGAGTGGTGTGCGCGCATGGTGGTGGTGGCGAAAAGTCAGGCAAGCCGCGCAGACTGTAGACTTCCAGAAGCTAAATGCGTGGTGCCGCCGTGAAACCACACCACACGCCGGCGCCCTTCGCATGGTGGTCCGACATCCCCCCACACTCCTACAAGACGGTGATGGACGCTCACTGGGGATTCCACCAATTTCGAGCTTGATGAAGAAAGCAGGCACCTGACAACCTTCATTACCCCGTGGGGTCCGCTATCAGTACTGTAGAACACCCATGGGGCATTGCTCGCAACAGATGCATACACGAAGAGATTCGATGAGGGCCCCCAAAGGGATTTCTCCCGGAACCCACAATGTATTGAACGACACCCTGCTCTATGTTTACCTGCATCGAGGAGGCGTTCTGGCAAAACGTTTGACTTTCTTGAGCTGTGCGCCAGCAAGGCATCACTCTCAGCCAGAGAAGTTTCAGTTTTTTTGCCGTCGCGAGGCCGAGTTCTTTGGGCTTCCACTCGATTGGGCCCACCTACAGGCCTGCAGATGATCGTCTAGCTGCCATAAAAAAGCTTCTTCCATGCCAGAACACCCCTCCATCACTGACGTGAGATCTTGGTACGATTCGTGAACCAGCTGGCGCCCTTCCTTGCAACAGCCCCTATTATGGAGCCGTTCCGCGACCTCCTCAAAGAAGCCCCCCCGGCAAGAAAGTGTACGGGGACGAGCAGCTGCGGCAGAAGCTCGAGCGGGCGAAGGCCACGATATTCAGTTGCCAAGGACGGGCTGGCTTATTTATTGATCGCAACCAGGCCCCACTGCTGTTATTACTGACTGGAGCAAGCTGGGACTGGGCTTTTTTCATCCTCCAGCAGCACTGCCGCTGTTAAACTGTGGACGTCCCAAATTCTGCTGCAAGCCCGGGCTGGGGGCCTGGCACTGTGTGGCAGCCGTCACTTAACCGCTGCTGAGGCGGGAAAACGCCCCCTGTAAAAGGGCGAAGGCGCTCGCCGTGGCTTTGGTGTCTCCGAAAGGGCTCGCCTATTCTTGTTGGGCTGCCTAACCTGACCCTGGTGACTGACCACCGCCCCCTGGTTAAGCTTCTGGGTGATCGAGCACTCATGGATATAGTGAACCCGCGGCTCTTCCCCCCTGAAGGAGAAACGCTTCAGTACCGCTTCACTATCCGCTACCTGCCCGGTAGAAAGAATTGTGCAGCCGACTTCCTCTCGAGATACCCCGCACTCAAAGCGCCACCCATAGACAGGATGAAGAGCAGGGGAAGAACTGGCAGGGCAATGGCTGCAGCCACCCGTGGCAGCCCTGACTTTAACGAGTGTCTCACCCTGGATGAGGGAGTGGTCCTTCAGGCATCGCAGCAGGACCGGCAACCAGTTGTTGGTGGGCTAAAGTGCTGGCAAGCGACTGGCAAACCCCAAAGAGCGCGGAGATTGAGTGCCCTGCGGCCATTCTACGGTGTCAGGGATAGATTGTCCCGGGGTCACGTGGCTTGGTGATCTACGTATAGGGCCAAGGGCACGTGCGTTTTGGTTATCCCCCGAGGAGCTGCGCCATCAAGTGGCAGCAAACCTGCATTTCAAGCCACCAAGGCCTGGGTTCCATGCTCAAAGGGCCAGGCCAGAAAGGTGTACTGGCCAGGCCTGGAAGGGGATTTGCAGCACCCCCCCGGTCCTTTCTGCGACACCTGTAACGCCTACGCACCATCACAGCCACCTGAAGCCGCTATTTCCCCACCCAGCCCCTGAGTATCCCTTCCAGCAGAACAGTGGTGGACGTCTTCCGCTGGACGAGTGCTCATACTTGGCTTTTGCTGACAGGCTAACCCGGCTGGCTTGAGGTAGCGCAGCTGCCCAGTGGTGCAACCTCGAACAAAATTGTGAGGCAGCTGAGGCTCTACTTTGCGAGATGGGGCGCGCCTGAGCAAATATCGACGGATGGCGGGACTAATCTAGTGAGTGAAGAAATGACTGCCTTCTTCGGAGATGGGGCGTAACTGTGCGCCCTCCTCTGCTCACTACCCGCAGAGTAACGGGAGGGCAGAAGCTGCAGTGAAATCTGCGAAGAGAGTGCTGCGGGGTAACATAGGAGCGAGCGGAAGCCTCTACAGTGACAAAATTGCTCTCGCTCTGTTTCAGTACCTAAATACCCCCTCCGTGGTATTGATAAGTCCCCGTCGCAGCTGGCAACGGGCCGTCAGCTACGTGATGGTTTCCTGCCATCTCGCAAACTTCAGGGTGGACGAACATTGGGGGCGCACACTGCGTGAACGAGAGCGGCAGGTACCAGACACAACAGTGTGGTGAAGGATCACGCAAGTTGGGCATTTTTCGCACCACCATCACCCCTGGTAGCGGTGTGCTGGTGCAGAATCAAGCTAATAAGACCTGGGACCCGGTTCAGGTATTGTTTGTAGAGGCGAGAGACAACAGGCAATACCTAATAAAGCTTGATGGAAGTGGCAGGCTGTCGCTAAAGTACGCGCAAGCCCTCAAGCCGCTGCTACGCCCCACATTCCAGCCCAACAGTAAACCTTTCCCAAGTCGCGGTGCTGCCACTATCACCGCAGGATCACATGCCGCTGCAAACTCCCCTCCGGCATCTCGCTGACACACACACTCCCCCCGCCCAGCCGCCCTCGCCGCTGTGTGGCTAGGCCTGGATGGTTAAATGACTATGTTGAGTGAAGGTGGTTTAGTGTTAAGTATGAGGACATGTTTTCGTGTTTATGTTAAGTTACTAGCACTGCGGGCAAAGCTGTGTTTTACTATGTTGATGTACAAGAATGAGAGGACGTGTACTAGCCCGTCAGTATCTATCTAGCATAGGCAACCTGCTTTTATAAATTTTTCTTTTGTAACGGGCCATCTGTTTTCTTTGTGGTTTTGTACACTGATTATTCATTGCCATTTTTCATGCCCCTGTATAATCTCCGGGGAGGGGAAGTTGTAGGATATACTGTATGGTGAGCGCTGGCCATCCCTACATAAGGGGGGCAGCGTCAGTTAGACTCGGGTTCGCTAAGCACGTAGACGTGCTGCTCTTGTTTAAAGCTCCAAAAAAGATAGACTACGGCTTCCTGTGTGTGTCTCTCATCTAACACTCCTTGATCAGTTTATTAAAAGGGTGACCAGTTCCTTCTATTAATATGCCAGAAGGTAAGTCTCTGTCCCAAAATCTATTTTTTTGCTGTTGTCTTAAAGTAATCGTCCAGACCCAATTTTTTTTGCCCAAAATTTTGTTTTAATGCACATTCAAACACCTAATCCAACCAAAAATAATTATTTCCAGGCCTTATTTCCGGTAAAAAAACGACTTGTAAAAAGCGCGCGAAAAAAATCTTTCCTCCAACGGGCTACGACTGTTATTGATGGGCGTCAGAACAGGGACCCCCCGCAGACACTCTGTCTAACACCTGTCGGCAAATGTTATGATGAGCGATTGTACTTCGGTGTCAGACAGTGAATCTGTCGCTGTGACAGATCTAAAAGTACGATTGCTCAAATCTGACACCGAAAGAAATGACGCTGGTCGCGTATACTATGAGGAAAACGAACCTCAGATTGTCATGGATTTCCTATATGTTTGAGCCCGAGTACGAGGTGGATGAACAGGTTTTTTAGCAGAGCCTGAGGTTCAGCAGGAGGACCTGGCACTTCTCCAAAACATGGATTGGTAAATAAGGTTAAACCATGTGTGGTGGGAATCACAATGAAGGTACTTTCGAGAAACTCCTATGGTTTAGTTTTTTGGAGCTAAAAGTCAAACGTCATTACTTGGAAAACCCCATACTAGCATTAACTACAGCATAGAGTTGGAAAATATGCGGGCGGAAGGCAGAAAGTGTGACAGCCAACACCACCACAGGGTCCCCTCACCACAGGGCCCGCCCACTCCACAACTGGTTTACTTTGTTTACTTGGTCTTGTTAAGAGGCAAAAGCCTCAGAGTCGTGGTGGTCCACCGCTCTGCCAGTCCTGGCGTCCCTGTCTAACAGGGCCACCTGGGCTGGTATGGTGTTTTGGACTGAGTCCCCTGTCTTACGGGGGGGGGCCGCCCTTGTCCAGCACACCCTTGTACACAGGCTCACCTCACACTCGTCGTCCCAACCCACACACTGGGTAGCCGCTAGTCGCGCTGCACACTCTCACCCGTCTTTCACCAGCTGTGTACCCTCGCTACACACCGTTTCTCAACACAACTGCCCGCCCCAACACACTATAGGCGTGTATCACACTACACCGCCCCTCCTTTTCCGTGTGCAAACTTTTCCTCGAAAGGCACAGCTGTCTTGCTGCTCCATAAAAGGATGCATGCATTTGGCCCATATGGGCAAAAGAAATCTATCAGAAAACACCCAAATATCTTCAAGTACTATATTTTATCTTGTGTTTACGTGCCTCTCTATCACGGGGAAGAGGACCCTCCCTGATGCTACGTCAACGAGCCTGAGCGTCCTGCAAACCTAGAAGAGTGTTTGAAAATTCGGGGAATTTTGGAATTTGATTGGGGGATTATTTAAAAAAACGGATGACTGGATACAAAAGTGCGACGTATTGTTGATATACTCGTTAATGGCTATGATTTGATTGCATTATCAGGATGATGATATGGTCTGGACGATTCTTGAATTTTATATTCTTGTAATTAACATCATCCCTCATCATTTCTTTGGGAAGAAGACTATCAAAACCCATCATTATAGTATATATTATCAACTGCTAATTAGACTGTGTACACATACAAAATGTTGTGTACATTTTGTTGCGGAACTTTAATTAGCCCGTGGTGGTGGAGGGTGCGTCAGGTAGCCGGGTATCCGGTCATTCGTCTACATGCCATTTCGCCCACAATGGAGTCATTGCCGCTATCACACGGGCACTTTTTTGCTCAGTGGTAGTTTTGCTCATGAAAGCCTGTTTTCGTTTGAGCAACAGCAAATTTCCCTTTGGGAAGCTATTTCTGCCCAGTGCCCCGGTTAGCAAAATGTTTTTCTGTTATAAAGAACCGATCTCATCATCATATTAGGTGGATGACTAAATTATTTTTTGGCAAGAGCATATTTGTTCTAAAACTCTTTAAATACCGAATTATATGAAGGACAGTGGTGGTGGTGGTGGTGCGGGCCGGTCTTTTTCGCCCACATGCCCATTTCGTCACACAATGGGTCTTTCGCCCACCCTATGGAGTCATTTCGACCACACTATAAGTCATTTCGCCCACACTACGGAGTCATTTCGCCGGTTACTGGTGGTTCATTCCATTTCTGCTTGTTCAAAAATGCAAATTTTCCATTTTATAGGCCTCTTCCATTTGCGACATTTCAAGAACCATTCACGGAAACCCAAGAGTTCAGGCGTTCCTTTTGGGCGCACGAAAACCTGGGTCCGAGGCAAAGCGCGTAGTGACTCACCAAAAAACCCGTGAACTTTCTCTCTACCACATTGAGAGGTGGGTAGCTTGGGTAGATTTTTTCAGTTCATAACAAACAATGGTCGCCTTGGGCCCTATTTCTCTTATCGTGAAGGGTTTTCCGCATGCACGAGTCGGAGAGGATGTCAGACGGCATAAAAGAGGCATACATGGCTGGGGGAGGTCATCGTTCCCCGATCTAATTTGATATATCCCTTCAATAGCGCTAGCTGAGTTATCTCGTTATCTCTCTCTCTCGTTATCTCCGTTATCTCTCTCTCGTTATCTCTCTCGTTATCTCTCTCTCCCTCGTTATCTGTTATCTCTCGTTTACCTCTCTCTCTCTCTCGTTATCTCTCTCTCGTTCTCTCTCTCGTTATCTCTCTCGTTATCTCTCCTCTCTCTCTCTCTCCTCTCTTGTTATCTCCCCTCGTTATCTCTCTCTCGTTATCTCTCTCTCGTTATCTCTCTCTCTCGTTATCTCTCTCTCGTTATCTCTCTCTCTCTCGTTATCTCCTCTCGTTATATCTCTCTCGTTATCTCTCTCTCGTTATCTCTCTCTCTCTCGTTATCTCTCTCTCCCCGTTATCTCTCTCTCTCGTTTCTCCCCTCTCGTTATCTTTTCCCCTCTCTCTCGTTATCTCTCTCTCTCTCGTTTCTCTCGTTATCCCCTCTCTTCGTTATCTCTCCTCTCTCTCTCTCCCCGTTTATCTCTCCCGGTATCTCTCTCTCTCTCGTTATCTCTCTCTCCCCGCTCGTATCTCTCTCGTTATCTGATCTCTCTCTCGTTATCTCTCTCTTTTTTATTCTCTCTCTCTCTCCTCTCTCTCTCTCCTCTCCTTCTCTCTCTCTCTCTCCCCTCTCTCCCCCTCTCTCTCTCTTCTCCCCTCTCCCCTCTCTCTCTCTCTCTCTCTCTCTCTCTCTCTTTTAAAATTTGGCCTCGCCAGCTGAGTATGTTTGTAAAAAAAAAACGGGGTTTTTTGCGTTCCCATTTGTGACACGCGAACCCAACCCTGAACCCAGAACCCAACCTTGAACTGAAAGAACTGGTTCATGCAACTTGGGCACAAAGGGAAAGAGGCCTTATATTTTGTTTATTTTCTCATGAAGTGTGGCAGCTGGTGCCATTCTCTTTCCTGTTCCAATATTATTTATGTAAATTAATTTCTCTTTATTTATTTGTAGTATTTAACTGGTGGGGTTTTAAATAAAACACAATAATTAGGAAATGCACTACCTAAGTGGCTGGGATTTGAACTTATATACAGTAACAAAAACAAAAACAAAATCTGTAAATTAATAAATAAATACAAGAGAAGAAGGAAAATAATAAAACTTCAAATAATCTAAGGAATATTTTTTGCCTAGCGGCAGCCAGTATTCTGACTCGCCACGCAGTGAAGGGCAGGTGTCGGGGACGCCAGATACACAGGTAGGCCTACCAGGTATTTGTTACTTTGGGGTACGCCACACGACAAACGTGTGCCTAGTGCAGACTAGGGTATCCTCTAGTGTAGACTGAACCTGTGCATGGAGGAGTGTTACGTCAGGCAGTCTTTTGACATGGGTTTAAGATTAGTACCGCCGCGCAGTAGGTCCACCTGAGCCTGATTTATAGGCGTATTTTGTAGTGTCCTTCTGGAGTAAAATTATACTTATTTAAGCTCCGCCCCTGCTTGCCATCACAAAATACGATTGTAGCGCTGCCAAAGCTCTTTCTTGATGTTGCCGAGAGTAAAAGTGTCGTACACTTCATTACCTCTTGCAGAGGCTCAAGGAATATCGTTAAGGTTGACATTATTGAAGGGACAGCAAAAAGTAGTAGCGTGATTGTCTGTATTACACATCGAAAATCTAATTGTTTTGAGCTCTTAGAATGGCCTAGCATTGGTTTTCTAACTCTATAGATGGACTTGATATTAAACTTAAATGTTTAGGGCGCTATGAAACTGTTATTTGAATATCTATTTGCTACACAGCCATTTCAAAGATGTGCGTCGAGGATGTTTAATGCTTTCATGGACCTTACGTATGTAGGGTAACGTGTACCTACATCTACGTTTTTACGAATTATTCTTTGCCTAAACCTAGATGAATGCTGGTTTTTGATTCATCCTCCAGTGCATCTCCCCCCGTTTAAACATCCATGGGCGGGTTTTGGGGATGGACGTGTGGTGGGGGGGGTGTGTGGTGGGCGGATGTATGATGGGCGTGTGGTGGGTGGGTGTGTGGTGGGCGGATGGGTGATGGGCGTGTGGTGGGGGGGTGTGTGGGGGGGCGGATGTGTTGATGGGGGCGTGTGGTGGGTGGGTGTGTGGTGGGCGGATGGGTATGGGCGTGTGGTGGGTGGGTGTGTGGTGGGCGGATGGGTGATGGGCGTGTGGTGGGTGGGTGTGGATGGGTGTGTGGTGGGGCGGGTGGTGGTGGGCGGGGGTGCCTGGGTGGTGGTGGGTGTGTGGTGGCCCGTGGGTAGGCTAGAGACCCCCTACCGTGTTGGCGCTGAATCAGACTGATGAAATGTTCGTATTCGTGCCCTGCGATAGGTTCTCTAAAAGCTTTCTTTTTGTGTGATATAACATATATACCAAATTTATACATTTTTCTATTGCAAATGTAATATCACTCATGAATATATTTAAGTATTTGACTATACTATAGCAATAATACACCATTTTGGGGCTAAGCCAGCAAGCATCAACGAAGATTCGGACACATTGAAAAATTCGAGGGATTGGGAAATTTGTTCCCAGACGTCGCTGGAGAATTTTTTAAAATATGTGACTTCTTACCTGTTAAGAGTCACCTACTCTACCCTTACTATCCTTACCTACTATTAATTAATACAGTATCCTTTGTTTTCGGCCATGTAATGAATTTTGAATTGGATGAAAATTTAAAGGGAAAAAGAAAACTTTACGGGAGGAATTCTGATAAAGTTTTTTCTCATGCGCGCGATCTGTTTGGCCGGGCTCTTGAAACCCCCCCCACCCCCCCATGAAAAATTTTAAGGAAAAGAGTAAATTCCGCTGCCGGGAACGAATCTGCTCAGTTTTCAATGCACCAAAAGAGTAAAATAAAGTGGGCGGAGTTTAAATAAGTAAAATTTACTTCATGGGCATGGACAAAAATACGCCTTATGATCCGTTATTTTTGTTTACATGAAATGTGTTTAGATTTCTCTTGTTTGATCTTCCCTTAAATGAAAAACCCTGACCGTTGTTCTTTAAAAAGTTGAAATACGTACGATAAAGAACAGAGACTTCTCAACAGAGGGATCGAGAGTCGGGGGGAGCAGACATTGGGAGAGGGGGAGGAAGGAGCTCCGAGCGGATGTGAGGTGGGGGGGAAATTTGGGGGTGACGTGGTCCTCCGGAGGGTACCTGGAACTTTTCGCCGATAGAACTGTCGCCGATACGGGACTGTTCCAATTTTTCAGTCGGGCGGGATTTCCAATTTCGGCGACAGTTTAGTTTTTGATCTTGTTATCAGTAGTCCCAATATATCATTTAATAAGTTTTTTAATCATGGTTTTTGCTTCAGGGATTTAAAAACCCAATAACTTTTAAAATATCAAAGGCTTTCAATGGGAGAAATATACTTGTAAAGTTTTTCAACACCCTTTCCTGATCCGCCTCTTGGAATTGACCTGGCGCGCTCGCAAGCGACGCAAGGCTCGCAAAAGTACGGCCCCCAGGTGTTTTGAAACACCTTCACCTCCCCTATCCCCTTTAAATTTTTCCCCCTTCTCTCATTTCCCTCCTTTCCTCCTCTATTTTATCCTTGTTCGAGACAGGCAAAAGGAGCCACAACATATATATTATGACTTCCACAAAACTGAACTATCAAAAACTTTGAATGTGAAAAATACATGTAAGTTTTCTACAGCTTCCTCCTTACGCCGCCTCATTTGGGGAAATTGGGCATAAAATACCCCTACCGCCCCTTCCCCCCCACTGGGGGAGTCCCACGGGGGGGTGTCCTCCCACCGTCGTCGTTGCCCGGAAAAAAAAACGAGTAGCAAAATTTGAACCGTTATACTTGCAGCTACAAGCATAAAACAACGCTGAAACAGGGTAGAATATACAGTTTATATAAACTACTGTGTATCATCTTCAGTGGCACATAGCATCAATAGTGATGCTATAATCGCATATATGCGCCTGCGACATTAGTGCAGGTGGCGCCTTTAGTGTTATCTACGGTAGTAGTACGTGATTTATTTTTTTAAGTTTATTTATGTATCATAATAACTGCTTGGTGTCCGCTAACAGAACTGGATTTCCGAAGGGGTCTGGGTGTGTGTTGTGTGTGTATATCATATATATATATATGATCACACACACACTACACACCCACACTTACCAGATAGATAAGATAGATAAGAGAGAGAGAGAGAGAGAGAGAGAGAGAGAGAGAGATATGTATATATATAATATCTATATATATATATATAATATATATATTATATATACTATATATATATATATATATATTATATATATATATATATATATTATAAGTATAGATATATATAACTATTATCTATATTATAAAATATATATACATAATCTATATATATATAATATATATATAATATATATATATATATAATATATATATATATATTATATATATATCATATATACACACACACACACACACCAGATAGATCAGATAGAAGAGAGAGAGAGAGAGAGAGAGAAGTAGAGAAGGATAGGAGAGAGAGAGAGAGAGAGAGGAGAGAGAGAGAGAAGAGCGAGAGAGAGGATATGAATACTAGTATATATATTTTCATATCTCTCGTATCTCTCTCTCTCTCTCTCTCTCTCTAAAAAAAAATCTCTCTCTCTATCTCTGTCTCCTCTCTCTCTCTCGCTCTCTCTCTCTCTCTCTCTCTCTCTCTCTCGCTCTCTCTCTCTCTCTATTATCTTATATATATATATATATTGATTATATATATATATATATTATACACACCAACCCTTTCTGGAAATCCAGTTCGAATAGCGAGGCCCAAGCATTTATTATTGATGGTCACCTGAAGATTTCGTCACCCACAGAATGTCCACCTGAAGACCGTCACCCCCAGGATTTTCCTTTCCCACCTTAAGATCCGTCACCCAAGCCCCATGCATATATTTATAAATTATGATACAAATATATATTTCTTTGTGTTTGCATCTTCGCGAAATGCTCTTCTGAAATTCGATAACAGGCAAAATAAAAGATCCATTCCATATAGACTAGTGACTATATACTTCAGTGAGTCTTTGTTTTGGCATTTCCACATAAACCAACCTTCGATCTGGAGTATTTGTCAAATTCATCAAGTTATCACAAGTATCACCGTACTTCAGCTTTTAAAAGTCTGTTTTGGTTGAAAGCCACCGAATTAACCTTTGGATCTCACACAACAGTTGGTAGGCCGCTATGGTTTGGAAGGTATTGCTGCAGGGCCACTGACTCCTAGGACTAGTTTTTTTAGCCCCCTTTACTTTTATATAGTCCTACTTGACTGGAAGGGTCCTGACTCCTCCCTTTTATTACCTTGTGACCTGACCTCACTTGGAGTTGAAGTCGGACAGGTCTTGACCCCACCTGAAGAACCGTCACCCAGGATATCCACCTGAAATCCGTCAGCCACCCTGCCAAACTTCCGGGGTGACGGATCTTCGTGATCCCTTAGATTCCATAATAAAACCAACAAAAAAAAAATTGCACTTGGTCATCATTTATGCATGAAATAAAATACACACACACACCCACCCACCCAACGCCCCCCCCCACCGCACGCCTCATCGGCAGTCGCACGCACGCACGCAGCCATACACGCCGACACCTGGACAGCTCGGTGGGTTTCACGCGTCAGGCACCATCTGATCTCCGGAGTTCGATCCCCGGTCCCACCTCATTACCGGGGTATTTTTTCACTGTGATAATTAACTGTCTCCCTTTGAGCAAGTGATGGGTGGGTGTGGGTGTGTGAGGCCCAGCTTACCCAAGATCGGTAATTTATGAGCTCCAAGCTCGCACCGTGAAGGGTGAAACTGCCCGATTGCGAGTTCGACTCGCGTGGACAAGACCATGGTGACACCATGGCCAGTGGCGGATTTACATTGAGGTTAATGAGGCTGCAGACTCATGCCCCGGGCATTTAGGGCGTCCCCGCAATGAATAGATAAAATAGATAAAATCAATATAAAAATAGATTTTAATAAAATATAGTAAATAAAACATGTACGTATACGAACACTGATATACTGAAGGCAGCCATAACTCGACTTCGAGTTGGTAGTATATTTTGGCGACCTTGTTACTTAGGTTCTTTATATTATGCAGTTACTTAATAAACATTCTGATTTCAAACATATAAAGTTTATTTGAAATAGTAACGATCAAATCACGTCTTCGAAGGAATGATGTGAGTGGTGAGTTGTAATAAATGGTGAGGTATGAGTGTAGGGAGTATGAGGGTGAGGTATGGATTGTGGTAATAAGGAGTGGTGAGGTATGGTGTGGTAATAATGGAGTTGTGTGGAGTAATGAAGTGGTGAGGTGATGATTGTGGTAATGAGTGTGGGAGTAATGAGTGGTGATGTATGATTGTGTTAATGAGGGTGGAGTAATGAGTGGTGAGGTATGGTTGTGAGTAATGAGTGGTGGGGTATGGATGGGGGAGTAATGATGGTAGGTATGAAGTTGGTAATGATAGTGTGTGAGTATTAGTGGTGAGGTATGGTTTGTGGTAATGTAGTGGTGAGGTATGGGATGTGTTGAGTAATGAGTGGTGAGGTAATGGGATTTGTGAGTAATGAGTGGTGAGTATGGGTGTGGATGACTTAATGAATTGTGAGGTATGGTGTGTGAATAATGTGGTGAGGTATGGATGTGTGAGTAATGGTGGTGATAGGTATGGATGTGGTGAATACTGAGTGGTGGATGCTGGATGTGTGCTTAAATGCTGGTGAGGTATGTGGTGTGAGTACTGAGTGGTGAATTTGACTGTCCTGTTTGGTGATAAAAAAAAATTAAATTGTCCCTATTTCCATGGGAATTCTTCTTTTATCTATGTTAGATCGTGGTTCCCAACCTTTGTCTGTTGTTTCCTCCCTTCCCCCTGTTCACATCCGGATTTTTCCCACCTTTCATGTGGTGAAGAAAAAAAAAAAGTAGCCAAAACACAACATTACTTTGCTTAATAACAAGTATATAGACACTATCCTCTCTATGTATTACACTTAAAGAAAAAGAATTCAATAAGCTGACTCTGACTCAAATAGATTTTTTTCTGTCGACTAAATTGCTACCTGTAGATTAACGTAAAGTCGCCACCTGCAGTGATGTCCGCCAGGCGCCATATATTCGAATTATAGCATCATTACTGCTTTTATGTTCCACTGAAGATAAACACAGTAGTTTAATCATTACTGTATAATCTACCCTGTTTCGCGTTGTTTTATGCTTTGTATCTGCAAGTAGAGACTGTTCAAATTCGCTATACGCATTTTTTTTCGGGCGACGACGACAGCGATACGACACTCGTAAATAAACACTAATGGTCGCCTTCTACTGTTGGTAGCCACGTTTGTAGATATTTTTGTCATGTGTTTCTTTATAGCTCATAATATGACACAGATGAGAAACAAAATGACACGAATCTTCAGATAGCCCCCTTCTAACTTTCCTGAAATCATGAAGTAGAAATTGTAGTATTAAAACACCCCCACCGTCTGTAAACAGAAAAAAAATTGTCCTGAGCGACTTAACTGTGATTACGGTAGTAAATTTTGATGTCCCTCGTATAATTTCCCCCTTAGAATTCTTGAAATTTTCCCCCATGGGGAAATTTCCCCCAGGTTGAGAATACTTTGTCAATAGTCTGGCACCCTTAGTTGCCACATTCATTACAATTCTGGTGGTCACTGGCATCTGTAAACATTAATGGCGAAATCGGAAATAATATATTGTTGTCTTCGAAAATAGTGCTTGGGATGAAAGGTGGATGTAGATATGTACATGTGTTGCAGGAACTACCACGTGTAACGTAAGACTACCGGCCTCTTGTAGTTTCCTATGTTCTTGTACTCAATGGACCTACCCCATACTACGTCACGGTTTGTTTACAATCGGTGCATTTTGGGGATAAGTCTGGTCGCCGCCGGTGGACCTGTGAATGAAAAACTAACGGCGATGGAAGAATTTCGAGTTATTTTGCGCGAAATGATTATTCCAGGTGCTACATTAACTGTGCTCGTTTCTCCGCTGACAACACTAAGAGAAACCTGAGGTAATGTGGCTGAATGTGCAGAGGCTTCTAAACTCAAGAAAACAGAGTCATAACAGAGCATCGTCAAAGGTACACTGGTAGTACGTAATGTTGTCCCTACCACTTGCTTCCTTCTTAGTGTGTGTGTGTGCAGGTGGAAGCGCTCTCATTCTACCTGTTCTCTATTAGTTGATATTTCCGTCTAGCTGTAGTCTACTGTCATTGTAGTTCATTTGAGCTCTTGTAGGAGTTGCGTTGCGATGCCTAAAGTCATCACTTGCTGTTGTCATGGGTTCCCTTGTCCCTGTCTATCACTTCTTCCTTATAAACTGACAACTTATATATTTCACAACAGTGAAACCTACCACAAAACTTGAAGGAGGATATTGGCCATCTGCGGTATAGGGGTAATGCAAGTTAATGTTACTGTGGAGCGACCCGCTGCGGCCCGCTTGACACCCTATGTTGTTGACCGCGTCACAGCTGGCGCGGTCCGTTTTAAGGGGCGCCAAATTTTTCTCCACTTAAATGGCTGCATCAATCAAAAATACTGTTTTCACAGCTCGAGAATTCACATCACTGCGCCTACTATTGAGTCCTTGAAGATTTCCAATCTTCGTTTTTCTCAAGTAGAGAAAATGGGTCCATTTATAGGGTTTCCCGACACACCTTGGCTTGTATTATCATTCAGTCACCGCGCACGTGAATGCAGTTGCCACACACTCTATCATGTATTCCCCGCACGCAACAAATACTGCGTTGTACCCTTGGTATACAGATAAGATTTTCATATCCTATTCTAGACACTTTGCAGTAACAACTACAAGTTATTGAATATAGCAAAGCGCCGCCACCGTCCCAAGCACGACTAGGCGACTCGAACCGCTGACCGAATGCACAGGGACGCCGGCACATTGCGACTGCACGTCTCTACCAACTTGCCACCCATTGGGGGGACGGGCAACCTTGGTATACACTGCGCAATCACCACCACCTGGGCATCGAGAACATAATCTCTATTCCAATCATATTCCTACACTTAATACATTATCTGCTCAATACGATTCAGTTAATATTTTCCGAGTAATAGAATCATAATCCGCACTCATTTGCACTTCCTCTCAACGTTTTCACTCTTTCTCTAGGAACCTCTTCACTTTTTTTTATGCTTTGCCAAGTGCCATGGTGCCTCCTGATGTCTGGCATAAACGTTTCCCCTTTTTTTGGGGGGGCATATTAAATCAATCAATCATCCAATATCACTACCACGCAATTATTAGCATTCAGTTCCACCAAATCTCTAATTCTGGTTGTCACTTATCACTCATTATATTCACCTCAGGTTCCCCCTTCCAATACGCATACCATTCTCCGTACTCTATAACACCGTCTTCACACCACGAAAACGTAACTCCACGGTAGTGCCATCTGTCTGCCGCAGTTGGTCGAGGCGAATTAGAACATGACTGGGTCCTGGATTCAAGTATTCTTTTTACCTTTCTTTTTGTTTCTACAGTCCAACGATTGTGAAGTAAACAATGAAGTGTGGCAACAAACAAAAGATCCATGGTAGGTTGGTTAGTTTGAGGTTAGGGGGGGAGGTTAGAACGTTAGAGTAGGTTAGTTTAAATGTTTTTGATTAGGTTATTATTTGATGCTTTAACAACTGGAGCGTGTTTTTTTCCCGTCAAAATGTCCTAAGAAGTGGTATATTAAAATTTTGTCATCACTTATTCGAATTGCAAAAACACTTGGTTTGTCACAGGAAAAAAATATCTCTATCTGTAGATAACAGTGAAGTCGCCACCTGCAGTTAAGTCGCCAGGGGCGCCAAATTTACGAATTATAGCATCCATGGTGGTGTGGGGGGACACGTACTATTATGGAAAATTTCATAAAAATCCATTTTTTAACCTGAGAGAGTGCACACTGTGCCCAAAACAAACTTCACAATATGGTCCACCTAATGGTACCTCTCAGATACTTAACTCAGATTATAAGGGTCATTTAAGGTTTTTTATTAAATTTTTTGACTGTGATCCCCCTTCCGGATGTGACCCCACCCACCCTCCTCTTAGTCATGAAGTCTACCCTGTTGCCACAATGTAGTTTTTCCTGAGGGTGGCGCTGCATCCGTGGGGCCATGGTGGCGGCGAAATTTGAATTATTTTAGGGGGCCAGTTGTAGCCTTCGTTACTGTGATCTTCGGTGTGACCCCCCCACCCTACTGATTTTTATGTGGCCACTGACGATGTTACACAGTATTTATATCATGACTGTATAATCTACCCTTTTTTGTTTTTGTTCAGCAGCTTTGTTTTATGCTTTGTATCTGCAGTATAACTGTTGGCGCATTTTGCTTCCTCACGTTTTTCTTCGCACGACGACAGACAGCAGCTGATCACTTTCGGGCGACAGGACCAAAACATTGCCAGATCTTTCAACTTGATAGAATTTGTTTTCACGTTGGCCAGCGGAATTTTTATATATCAGCATCTTCCCGCAGCTAATATATTAGAGACTTGTTTTACCTTTACCTCTAATTTCCCTGAATTTCCCCAGTAGTGGCGACTCAACTGTTGGGTTTTTAAAATACTAGCTGGCGACTTACTGTAGTATGTCTATAGTGAGTCGCCGCTCGTTTTATTTTTTGTAATTTGTTCATATTTATAGCCCCTAATATGAACAGATGAAGACACAAATGGACACAGACTTGCCAGATAAGCCCCTTCTACCTTTCACTGAATCATGGATGTAGAAATGTAAGTATTAACGCCACCACAACACGTCTGTACATAACAAAGAAATGTAGACTGGCGACTTCACTGTTATCTACGGTAGGGAAAGCATCACAATATCAAGCAAAAAAAAAACAAAAAACTCATCTGCGAATCTGCAACAATCAAACTAAATTTTACCGGGGTCCGATCATGGCGTACTTGGCGGTGAGTACTCGACGAATTGATTTTGGCTTCCGCGTCAACGTGCTGTGTTTGAGGGTGGACGCAAATCATGACCTTTTAAAGTGTCCTATTATGTCTTTAAGTTGTCTTTATAAGTGTGTCTATTAATCCAGGCCAGAAAGGAGCTACGTCAGCCAACCTGCGCCCACAATTTTCCCTCTCCCGTTCAGTTGGTGGACGTGCTTGTGCTTTTAAAGCCCCGTCCCACTGTGCTCTTTCTGTGCATCACTGTGTTCTTTCGCCCACACCAATGGAGTCTTTTCGTTCTCCCACATGTCAATCGCCCACACTATGGAGTCATTTCGCCCACACTATATGGATCCCTAGAGCTAAGTAGTTAGGTTATATTTGTTTATGGTGTCGAGACCCCCCCAATCCCCCAGCTAGGAGGTTTAGGTTAGATTTGTTTAGGTTTAGGTTAGGTTAGGTTAGATTTTGGGTAGTTTTAGTTAGGTTAGGTTTTAAGGTTGGTTTTTGTTTAGATTTGGTTAGGTTAGCAAGTTAAATTTGGTTAGGTTGGTTATACTTGGTTAGATTTGTTAGTTAGTTCTCGGTGGGTCAAGCCCCCTGCTATGGTAGTTATTTTTGGTTAGGTTAGGTTTTATTTTTGGTTAGGCATTTTTTTCTCTAGATATAAGTGGAACTTACCCTAGGATCTAGGGAATTTACCCCCCCCCCCCCTGCACAACTCTTTAATTACGTGTTTCCGACGCATAATTTGTTTCTCCCCACCCGAATACTTCCGCATTCCACAGGTCCTCCATAACCTTGTTTGGGGGAGTGGTAGAGTATAGGGCTAAAACACTCGAATTACCGTCATTTCGCCCAGGTTACTGTACTGGTTCATTCCATTTCTGCCAGAGGAAGATATAGTTACATGACTCCGTGACATGGCTCGTGTGGGCGAATTGACTTTAGAGTGGCGAATTGACTCCTACATGTGGGGGCGAATTGACGTGTGGGCGAATGACCGATAACCACTCCTCCATAACAAGTTGCATAACCACGGGGACTTACCCATCCTTACCTCATGGTAACCTGGTACTGTTCGTCTACCTCATATTTTTATCCCTACACAACCTGGGAAAACTCGTCGAACGGTTATGGTTAGTTTAGATTTTGCTTTTGGATTTATCTTATTTTACTACTTGACTCCATCCCAGCAACAAGTTGCTAACCACAGTGCCATTACCCATCCTTGGCCTCATGGTCCCTGGTACTCTCGTCTACCGATTGCTCGCCCCCCACACAAATCGGGAAACTCGCGCCGACGGTAATGGTTATGTTAGGTTACCGTTTTAGTAACCTAAGCTGGTTACCTAAACTTGGTAAATGTGGTAATATTCAGGGCTGTGATTAGCGAGATTGGCATGTCCGCAAACCGGTTTGGCTTATATTTTGCTTTCATTGAGTCAGCATGGGCTCCACAGTGATGAGGCAAACTTATGGTACAATCATAATTGGAGAGAAACAAAAAATCACAATGGCAAGGTATTATGAGGAGCCAGGCAGATTTAGACTGGGAAAGGTGTGTAGATCAATCTAGATATGCGAATGATATAATTAAGCAAATGTTATCAAATACAAGAATATGTATTATGCTACATCATGGATTTAAGAAAGATAGATATATCCAGCATGGAAACACCGACTCACTTTGGTGGAACGAAACTCTACTTTTTTCGGTGTGTTTTAAATGAATCTGCTAACCGTTTCTGCGCAATTTATTATTAATTTTTTTTTTTTTTTTGCAAAATGACAACAAAAAAAATTGACCTAAACCTAACTACTGTAACCTACCTAACCCATATCCTAATCTATACTAACCTAACCTTTACCTAACTAAAAAAAAAAAAAAAAAAAAAACTAACCGATTACCTAAAAAATGCTATTAATAAAAATATAAAAATTGCGACAGAAACGGTTAGCAGATTCATTCAAACACAATAAAAAACACACAGAAACAAGTAGTTTCGTCCACCAAATGAGTTCGTGTTCATCTGGACTAATACAAGCATATGACAAGTAGACTGGGAGGGAATGTGGTGTGTATTGAAGGGTTGAAGAGTGGTGTAATGGATTGGATGAATGTATGTATAACTTATTATTATATATGAACCTAATACGCTTTTACTGTGATTATGATACCTACCTAACTGACCTTTACCTACCTACGTACCTAACCTACCCTTCAACCGTGCGGCGAGTTTTGCCCGATTTGTGTAGGACGCGCATTTCGGTAGACGAGAGTACCAGGACCATGAGCAAGGATGGGTAAGTCACCGGTGGTTATGCAACTGTTTATGGATGGAGTAATAAGATAATCAAAGCAAAATCTAACCTAACATTACGTCGGCGAGTTTTCCCGATTTGTGTAGGGATAAAAATTCGGTAAGACGACAAGTCCAGGTACCATGAGGCAAGGATGGTATGTCACCGTGGTTTATGCACTTGTGTTTATGGATGGAGTATAAGCTAATCAAAGCAAAGGTTGGTGATTGTTGGTGTAGACTCAGAGTATCATTGGCTTCGTCAAGTAACACTTAACTATGATGTAACCAACTACTTATTTGAGTAACGGCAAACAAAATGGAACTTCAATTAATAAGGTATTTTAATACTATCATAACCATGAATATAGTACATACCTACAAGATAAGACTACGACGATGAAAATAATTGCACGTTGTTTTGGGCGAAATTGATATTCCAGGTGCTATATTTCCGTGCTCGCTGCAACATAGAGAAGACCTGAGTGATAGGTTGATGAGCAAATAGGCTTCTAACCAGGAATAACCTCACAGCCGAGTCTCATTAAGAAGTAAGCAAGTGGTGAGAAGACACTTCGTAACCTCCCAGTTCTTACCTTTTGACGAAGCCTGTATGACTCTGGTTTTCTGGTTTAGAAGCCTCTGCACATCAGCCATTTCCCTCAGGTCTTCTCTATAGTGTTGTTCAGCGAGAACAGTAGCACGTAATATCGCACCTGGATATCATTTCCCAGCAAATAACTTCGAATTCTTTTCCATCGCCCGTAGTTTTCCCTTCGTAGGTCCACCCGCGGCGACCCCGACTTATCCCCACAATGCACCGATGTAAACCACCGTGACGTAGTTATGTCTGGGGTCCATTGTTGTGGGCACCCGGGGCGGTAGGTCACGCCCCTTCCCTTACCCGGGCCTCATCACACGCGCCGCTCCCACACTTTGAAGTGAGTGCCAAGTTATTCCTTTTGATATCAACTTATTCTAATAATACCCCCCATCTCATCTAACCCAACCCTTATGCCGACACACATATTCCAATATACTAGGGAGGAGAGGATGGGGCGTATAGAAAATTATTAAATTTCGACCATAATTCCTCACACTCCACCTTGGCGTTGGATCTTCTTCTTGTGACCTCTACCGCTCGAGGCGCATCACTTGGCCTGATTTGTACTAGAGAGAGCAGATAATGATACGATAAGCCTCTCATACACGGAAAGATCCTTATATATAATTATAATCCAGCATAGTAAGAAAAATCTTTGTAATAATAGAAATAAGCCCTTTGATGTAAAAAAGAAACGTAGGCGACAGGTCCAGGCTACTGATGCGCGTCACTTTTTCAAGTTGTAGAAAATATGCCCCATTGAACGCTAGACTTGCCCGATCATGGGCTTCGTCCTGGGTTGGGGACGACTCTTCCATAGTCTTCCATAAAAGATTGTTCCATACACCCTTTTACTCTTCTTTACATCTATTCCCAATGAACTGTCGCCGAGAATTTCCGCGTCGGCGAGCGTTCCAACTGTCGGCGACAGTTCCGTTTGATGCTGTCGGCGACAGTTCCTATCGGCGGACAGTTCCATAAACCTCGCGGAGGCTGTAATGAATGGACAACAGGTTGGTGGGCGGTTTTCGCCGTCGCCGTCGTGATGGCCCACTTGTACCGCCACAACCGAACTCTCTACCACATAAAATGCCACCCTACATTAAACCTCTTTGCGAATGACATTATTTGCTGGCTTCAAATTATGACGAAGAACAGGCTCCTGAAGCTTGTGGGTATGCTACACATGCAATCGACAACACACCACCACTATTTCAGTGATAATTATGTAGCTCCTATAATGGTATAAATAGCATTTTTTTAGAAATTATGCCTGGTTCACATTTCACGTATTTGCTACTCCGTCTTTTATCGTGACGTCCCGTGACGTCACGATACTTACCTCTCCCCATTGGTCATCACTCCCGCTCGCTCATTCAAAAATATTGCGTATAAAACTCCTTTCTTTCCTTACTTCCTCCCTTTTTTTACCCCATGCCACCTATTATCCCTTCACATATACCCCTTTACTCCCTGGCATATTTATATAGTGCTACTCCCTGACAAAAGTCTATTGCAAAGCTTCAAGTGGAATCGTAAAAGCGGGGGCCCATGTTTCCAATATCTCAGTCGTGGCGTATTTTTCAAGTCCCTAATAATTTCTACCTTTACACGGCCTGAGAGGGGGGTTGTGGCGTAGCGTGAGCTGTGGAAAGGGTGGTATAATTGCTACTAAGGGGCACGTGGAGGGTTTGAACTAGTTCAAATAGGAACACGAGAATAACGCATTAAAATACCAAAAGGGGAGTGGGGGGTGGGCGGCTTCATTTAGCAGCGGTGCCCTGTTTTCCCCTTCAAGCACGGGAAAACCCAAAATTTTCACATCATGTATGTCTTCCTTTACTAATATTTTTCTTCCAGAAACACTGATAAAATATATTTTAAATCGACCCTTTAAAAAGCATTTTTTTCATTTGCAAAAACTTGTTCGTATAATTTTATAAATTGTGGCCCACCGTCACGCAGCCCGCCAAAAAAATTTCCCAAAGACTGAACTCGAGAAAAGCCCGTGGGCCTGGCAGTTTTTAAATCCCAAAGGTTGGTCTACTGTTTTTTTGGGTCCGCGACTAATTTTTTCATAAATTAATTTCGCGATAAACATTTATGCCCCCCCATCTGAATGCCAAAAAAAATTTGTTTTTTCTGTTGTTTCTAATTATTTGGGTACTGCATTACATGGAACTTCTTAATAGCAAATTTTAAAGCAAAATTTCTCGCCTCAGTAGCAAAACTTTTAATTTTTTTTTTTATTTTTTTTTCATGTTAAATTTTTTTGGGT
>JACEEZ010015177.1:0-5000 GCA_016584305.1 Chionoecetes opilio
CTCTCTCTCTCTCTTCCTCTCTTTCGTCCCTTCTCTCTCTCTCTCCTCTCTCTCTCTCTTTTCACTCTCTCTCTCTCTCCCTCTCTCTCTCTCCCCCTCTCCCCCTCTCTCTCCCTCTCGTAGTGTGTGTGAGTCCCCCAAGCTGGTACAGGCCAGGACAAGACGGAATGAGGGACGCGGTTGAAGCAAATTAACTTGATTAGCAGGTCGAGGGTCAGTCCCTTGAGAATACTTTCTCAAATCTGTGTAGAAAAACCACTCCTTGTACCAGTTTTAAAAATGCCACGAAATGCTGTAGATAGAACTAAAAACAACGTTTACGTTAATAAAACAAGCACAAATATATTACAAATTAGGACATAGACCGTGCAAGTTATAGAGAATTTTGTTTGGTTTTTTTTCGATAAGCAGCTTGAGTCTGTTTACTCCCTATCAATGCGTTTCACTGTGTTTCACTATGGAATGTATGTGTGTGTTAGTTGAAGTACTATAAAACTCGCTGTATTAAATAAGATGCAAGGTGTGTTACGACGGGAAGATATCTAAAGAAACTTAGTGTGATTTTAACGACGTATTGAAGTATGGGGCTGGTTTTGAACGCGGCGTGTGGTAGGTATGGCCGGAGACCAGGATAGTCACTTCCTTCCGTGTTGGCGGTGAGGAGATGAGAGGAAGGAGGAGGAGGAGGAGGAGGAGGAGGAGGAGGAGGAGGAGGAGGAGGAGGAGGAGAGAAGGAGGAGGAGGATAGGGTGGTTTAAGAGGCTAGAAGATTGGATACGTTGCACCTGTGTACCGAGAGACAGGTAAATATGGAGCAGCCAGGGAGGTAGAATCGGACACCTTGTTTAACTCCTGTGGTGTCACTCTCACAGGTGAATCTTCCTGAATTATGGAGGTGTGTGCGTGTGTGTGTGTGTGTGTGTGTGTGTGTGTGTGTGTGTGTGTGTGTGTGTGTGTGCGTGTGTGTGTTTGTGTGTGTGTGATGTCAGCAAGCCAATCTCTTTCCATCCGTGCGTCGAGTACACCAAACCTGTTCCCTAGGGCCAAGGGCTTCGTGTTGTCATCAGTCTGTTTCCCTTCTACTCAGCCACGTTCCTCTTTCTCAATTCTTCCTTCTTCCTCTCCTCCTCCTCCTCCTTTGCACGCAGGCAGCCCCGTTTAGCCAAGTAGGGCTGTTGCTCTATGTTCTTCCTTTGTATTCCTTTATATATACCTCTGCTTACTTTGACCTATTCAATCCTGCACTTGCTTTTCCTCTCTCGACTTTAAGCATTTCCCTTTTCCTAGCCAGACTTTCTCTCTCACTTTTGGTCGCTTTCCTTTTTGCTGGCTTGCTGTAACCTCTCCCTTCTACTCATGCTTCCATCCCTCCTTCCCTCATTCCATTACCCTGTTCCTCTCAGATTCAGGCGTGACTTGGCTTTCTACACGAGTCGGTGAACGTCGGGGGTGAGATGAGAGACGGGCAATGGTATGTACCGCCCGACCCTTCCATCGGAGCCTGGCAGGGAACGTGAGGCAGCTGTCGTTAGGTGAAATGAAGGGAGTGGGAGTGGAGTGCGAGTGTGATTCTTTGGGTGTCAAGTGAGGGGAGTAGTCTGGGAGTGTGGGAGTTCGTTATGTCGGGAGTATTTGACGGAGATTTTACTGCCGAGATGAAGGGAGTGGGAGTGGACTCGTTAGACGGAATCTGGGGACGGTTGAGTGGGCTTTGTCAGGTAAAGTGAGAGGAGTGTGAGCGGATGCCGTTAAGTCAAATCAGGGGAGTGTTCGAGGGTTCTCTTCCCCCCTCCTCCACTCCTTGCAGGGCGGTGATAGGAGGGGGAGGAGGAGGAGGAGGAGGTGGTGAGGAATGAAGAGCAGTAGAGAAAAGGAGAGTGGGAAGAATGAGGAAGAAGGGAAGACGAGGAGGAAAAATAACAATAAAAAAGAGGAAAGTAGTAGAAAAGAAAGAGAAAAATAGACGACTGATAGAAGAAAGGCGAGAGAAAGAGAGAAAAGGAGAAGGGGAAGAAGGGAGGATGAGGAAAATAAAAGGAAAACTAAAGTAGACAGAAGAATGTTAAGAGGGAGAAATAAAGAAGAAAGTAACAGATACAAGAAAGGTGGCGGATGAGCACTGAACAGGCGAACCAAAAGAAGGAAGAGTAGGAGCAAGATAGAGTAGCGTGGTGGACCCCTTTTGGAATCGGCGTCACACGTACTACATTAGGACGCCCCATAAGGATAATTGCAGCTCGTATCCGTAATCTGATGAGACGTTAGTTCATTGCAATGTAGATTAAGGTGCATTAAAGGAAAGCTCTGCCCCCATACCCTCCGGATCGTCCTTCCCCTGCGAAGTATTTAGGGGGTGACACCAGCGGTACATATCTCCCTGTCTCTCTACTCTTCCCTTCCACCCTTGTATCTTTCCTATTCTCTCTTCCTTCTCTAGTCTCCCTCTCTTCCATCTTTGGTCTCTCCCCTTCCTCTCCTTTCTCCCCTTATGTATATTCACCCTCCATCTTTGTCTCTCTCCCTACTCTTCCCTTCCTCCCGTGTACCTTTCCTATTCTCTCTTCTCTTCCTTCTCTAGTCTACCTTTCTTCCATCTTTAGTCTCTCCCCCCTCTCCCCTTCCCACCTCTCTCTCTCTCTCTCTCTCTCTCTCTCTCTCTCTCTCTCTCTCTCTCTCTCTCTCTCTCTCTCCTCTCTCTCTCTCTCTCTCTCTCTCTCTCTCTCTCCTCTCCTCTCTCTCTTCCTCTCTCTCTCTCTCTCTCTCTCTCTCTCTCTCTCTCTCTTCTCTCCTCTCTCTCTCCTCTCTCTCTCTCTCTCTCTCTCTCTCTCTCTCCCTCTCCTCTCTCTCTTCTCTCTTCTCTCTCTCTCTCTCTCTCTCTCTCTCTCTCTTCCCTTCTTCCTCTTCGTTCTTTCTCTACACATTCCCGATTACTCCTGTGAGAGGAAGGGGACACGGTTTGTGACCTCCAAAAATGCTGCTGCTGCTGCTGCTATTCGAAACGAGGTTATGATAATGATTCCGTGAGGGTTGTTGTTGTTATTGGTGGTGGTGGTGACGGTGGTTACAGTGCAGACCAGAAACTATAATGGTTGAATTAAGGTGATGATATTCATTATGACGATGATGTTATAAATATGACGACGATGATGATGGTGATTGGTAATATAACTAATATCACAAAATCATAAAGGGAAAGTATGCATGCTCCTTCACGCTCTCTCTCTCTCTCTCTCTCTCTCTCTCTCTCTCTCTCTCTCTCTCTCTCTCTCTCTCTCTCTCTCTCTCTCTCTCTCTCTCTCTCTCTCTCTCTCTCTCTCTCTCCTCTTCAACCCGTGTTTAGCCTGCAACAACATCAGAATTTTTCCTGCTTTGTCCTCCCTTTCACTCCTGCCTCTCCTCTCATGGTCCCCTTTTCTCACTAAACCCTCTGCTCACCCTGCCTCAACCCTGCCTCATCCCTACCCACCCAATCCTCAACCCTGCCCTTCCCTGCCTCCCCTCCTGCGCTTATCAATGCTCGAGATGTGCGCGTTCCTCTCCCCTCTTCCTCTCCCCTCACTACTTCAGTAATTGAATTCATCGTCCCCCATTCCAGAGCCAAGGAAAGAAAAATGGGAAAAGTGCTTACTCGTTGTATCTCTGGCCTGCCATCTTGTGTATCTCCTTTCTACCTTTTTTGCTCTCTCTCTCTCTCTCTCTCTCTCTCTCTCTCTCTCTCTCCTCTCTCTTCTCTCTCTCTCTCTCTCTCTCTCCTCTCTTCTCCTCTCTCTCTCTCTCTCTTCTCTCTCTCTCTCTCTCTCTCTCTCTCTCTCTCTCTCTCTCTCTCTCTCTCTCTCTCTCTCTCTCTCTCTCTCTCTCTCTCTCTCTCTCTCTCTCGTCATTCCCGTTCATAGTTGCTTTTTTTTCTAAGTCTTTTTGTTCTTTTTTCTCCTTGATTAAATTTTACAATCCTGATTTTCCACCTTTTTCTTCTTAGTTTCTTTATGGTTAGCATCCTGTCATTGTTATGTTTTATTAAAATTGTCAAGTTTCATTGTATCATTGTCATTGTTTTCAGTTGTAATTATTAGTGTTGGTGTCAATAATATTTCGTTTTATGCCTTTCCTTCCCTCTGTTCTATCATTTTCTCTCTTTTTTTTTTTTCTCTCTTCTCTCTCTCTCTCCTCTCTCTCTCTCCTCTCTCTCTCTCTCTCTCTCTCTTCTCCTCTCTCTCTCTCTCTCTCTCTCTCTCTCTCTCTCTCTCTCTCTCTCTCTCTCTCTCTCTCTCTCTCTCTCTCTCTCTCTCTCTACCCTTGTCACCTGAAGCTCACATAAGTAGCTTTTGAGTACCTGTCCCCTTAGGCAACTTGAGAAAATCCCCCACTTGCCTTCCTTTACTTCTCGCTATATTATAATTTCCCACCAATTCTTTCTCTCTCATACTCCTTGTCTGCTTCCTGCTCCTCCTCGTCTACATCCTCCTCTTGCTGTTTGTGTTTCCTTTGTATTCCTTTTGTATTCCTCCTCGTATGTACTCGTCTTCCCTTACATGATCTTCCTACCTCATCAATACTCCTCATCCTCTTCCTCACTTTCCTCATCAATTTTATGTTAGCTTTTCAGTTATTTTTCACGATATCACGTCTTCAATTCTGGTCTGATTCGACTATAGGTAGGGGTGGATAGGGGCGATCTTTCTACAGCACAGTCTATTTCTCTTTCATACAAGCAAGAGTAATGCAATCAAATAGCCCACCCCATGAGGATCAGAATATTCGTTGCTATTTGAAGACCCTGTGTATTCCTTTGTAATCGCACTCCTCTTCCTCCTCTTTATTTTCTTTGACCTCCACCTAAATTTTCTTCCTATTAATTTTCTATTATCTTTTTTCCATTCATTTCTTGTTGTTCCTTCTCCCCTTTCTCTCTTGTGTTCTTCAGTTTTTGGTTTTCTTTGACATCCATCTAAATTTTTCTTCATATTAATTTTCTATTATCTTTTTTCCATTCATTTCTTGTT
>JACEEZ010015177.1:15000-20000 GCA_016584305.1 Chionoecetes opilio
AGAGAGAGAGAGAGAGAGAGAGAGAGAGAGAGAGAGAGAGAGAGAGAGAGAGAGAGAGAGAGAGAGAGAGAGAGAGAGAGAGAGAGAGAGAGAGAGAGAGATTCACAATATCCTGTTGACAAGATGTTGCTCACTGGTTCTCCTTCCTATAAATTGTTTTTGAACGTGGCCAGAACTTTAGATTCCTCCTCCCTTCCCTATCTGCCCCTCCTTCTCTTCTCTTTCCTCTTTTTTTCTTCCTTCTTGATTATTGAGAGTCCGCACTTTACTTCCCTTGCCTATCCCTGAACGCTGTCGTCATTTCCTCCTCCTCTTCTTCTTGCTCCCCTACTTCTTATTCTTTATCTTTATCTTTTCCCTTCTTTTTCCTCCTCCTCTTTCTCCTCTTCCCCCTTCACCTCTTCCCCATGCTCCTCCACCTCTTACTCATTCTCTTCATCGTTTTCCCTTCCTCTTCCTCAACCACCTGCACCATCTGCGCTCCTTCAGGAATGGCAAACAGAGCAAGTCTCACCCTCTGTCCATTACCAGCCTTGCGTTGCCTCTGTAGTAGTAAATATAAAGGGTCTTCAGTCTCTTCATTATCAACTAATGTAGTGTGAGGTGTTGCCCTTTGGCCCCCTTCACTCCTTCCTTCCTCTGTTGTCTCCCTGCCTAGTCTCCTCTTCCTCCTCTCAATTTTGCCATCTCCCTACTCCTTTCCTCTCTTCTCATCATCTCTCCTTTCTAACTGCACTTCGCTACCACCACCACCACTACCACCACTACGTAGTACCTTTCCCTATGGACTCTGTGTGTGAAAGTCAACCTTGTAAATCCCTATTAGTGAGACTTTCCTTCACTTAGACGCCATCATAAATGTCTCTGGAATAATTCGGGAGGCTCACGAGGGTGGCTGAACATTGAGTGCGCGGAGTGAGGCAGGAAAAGAGGGATAGGGAGGGATAGAAGGGGATAGGAGGACTGGATTTGGGTGAAGAGGTAGCGGCGAGGTGGGAAAGAGGTAGGTGGCGAGGGGAAAATAGCAAGGAAGGTATCAAGGTGGTGTAATTGACGAGCTGTTGTGTTGTACTAGTGTGAGTATTTTGGGTGTCGGGAATAGGATGGGGAGGAGAGAGGAAGGGAAAGAAAGGAGAAAGGAAGGGAAGGAGAAAGGAAGGGTGCAGAGAGGAAAAGGAGAAGATAAAAGACACGATGCAGAAGAGAGAGAGAGAGAGAGAGAGAGAGAGAGAGAGAGAGAGAGAGAGAGAGAGAGAGAGAGAGAGAGAGAGAGAGAGAGAGAGAGAGAGAGAGAGAGAGAGAGAGAGAGAGATAAAGGAGGCGATCGAGTCCTTAGGAAGGGTACGAGGCCGCTGCCAGCCAAGAGACGAATATGTAACCTAAGGCAGAAAGGTCCCAAGACTATTCTAGCTTTCTCTACCGTGAAGGACTCAAGCTGAGGAAGAGACGAGAGGGTAAGAGTGAAAGGGGACGGAAAGAGGAAGGAAGGAGGGATTGGGGTAAGGGAGGAGGGAGGGAGGGGAACGTAGGGTTAAGGTACAAGAGGTCTTAGGATGGAGACAAAAGGAATGAGACATAGGAAGATGATAGGGTGGCTGAGAGGAGGAAATAGGGTGATGGAAGGTGAGGGTTGAGGGAAAGGGTAGAATATAGGGTGATATAGGTTGAGGGATGCAAGAAGGCTGTTTGGATAGGGTGGCGAAGGGTGAGGAGTGAAGAGATGACATTTAGATAGGGTGACAGGGTGTAAGTTTCTAAAATAATAAACTGGATTAGTTGCCAAGAAGTCTAAGGAGTGAGAGGAAAATAGAACAGGAATGATTTACAGAGAATACATATGAGAAAACGAAAATATACATGAAGATTGAAGAAATTAAATGAAGAGCCATGAAAGAGGGGGAGAAAGGTTGTAAGGAACGGCCAATTGAAAGTGAAGAAGCGAAATAAACGAAGAAATGGAGGCAAGAATTGCAAGGAAAGTGGAGTTTTTGCAGTTTTTGTGGATAGGACAGGAAAGATTTACAGACGAGACATGATAAAACGAGAAGTGATAGATGATGATAAGGAAGAGGAGAAGGAAAGGGAAAGGAATGGTCAATTTAAAGGGTAGAAGCGAAAGATACGGGAGAAATGGAGGCAAGAATTGCAAGGAAAGTGGAGTTTTTGTAAAGAATTGCAAGGAAAGTGGAATTTTTATAAAGAATTGCAAGGAAAGTGGAGTTTTTGTAAAGAATTGCAAGGAAAGTGGAATTTTTGTAAAGAATTGCAAGGAAAGTGGAGTTTTTGTAAAGAATTGCAAGGAAAGTGAAGTTTTTGTAAAGAATTGCAAGGAAAGTGGAGTTTTTGTAAAGAATTGCAAGGAAAGTGGAATTCTTATAAAGAGTTGCAAGGAAAGTGGAGTTTTTGTAAAGAATTGCAAGGAAAGTGGAATTTTTGTAAAGAATTGCAAGGAAAGTGGAGTTTTTGTAAAGAATTGCAAGGAAAGTGGAGTTTTTGTAAAGAATTGCAAAGAAAGTGGAGTTTTTGTAAAGAATTGCAAGGAAAGTGGAGTTTTTGTAAAGAATTGCAAGGAAAGTGGAGTTTCTGCCGTTTCTCCTCCCCAATTTCGTGCGCTCTCCCCTGCTGCCCTGGGAGAAGTGTGTCATTATCCTGCCAGGGGTTAAGAGGGTCCCTGAAAAGCATCGCTCAAAACTAGTCTTATTTCATGAAAACTCTTTGGTCGGCGCTGATTTCTCGGTTGGCTGTTCCCCGGTTGGCCAGGTCGCTATCTTAAGCTTATTTTTCTCACTTCGTCCATGTATTTTGGTCTCTTTTTCGGCTTACCTTTGAGGAAATTTGTGACGTCTATTATCGTCATTACTATGTGTGATACTGTAATTAGTGATATTAGACATTATTGCTTCTTAAGATATGTTTTCATTCTTGTTGTCGAAGATGTATTATTTAGTGTGTGTGTGTGTGTGTGTGTGTGTGTTTGAGAGAGAGAGAGAGAGAGAGAGAGAGAGAGAGAGAGAGAGAGAGAGAGAGAGAGAGAGAGAGAGAGAGAGAGAGAGAGAGAGAGAGAGAGAGAGAGAGAGAGAGAGAGGTGAAGTTACTCAGACAAAAAATAGGGTAAAATTGAATTAACGATGAGTCTCCGAGAAAAACTGAAGAAGAAAGAGGAGGAGGATTACATAGGATTACATAGGAATAACAGACACCAGGAGACCTATTGGTCCATAACGAGGGTATCTGCTGCACTACATACTACTAACTATCAACTACTTGTACGAAAACAGTTGGAAAATGATACCATGTCCCTAAAGAGGATAGGAACATGGAAGTTTCATAGTGCAGAATGATAGGATATGAAAAATACTAACTACAACTACAACTATCACTACAACTAATCGATACGGGGGACTAGATATGAATTCGCACTATCAATACCCATTTACTTTACAGTGCGCGTCAAGTCTGTTTTTAAATGTAGTTATTGTGCTGGCTTCGACAACATTTGCTGGTAACTTGTTCCATCGATCAACGACTCTAACATTGAAATAATTTTTACGGAGATCGGTGATGCAACGATGACCGTTTAGTTTTAAGCCATTATTTCTTGTTGTCACTTGAGTTGAAAGCTCGAATAGGTTCGGAGGAGGAGGAGGATTACATAGGATTACATAGGAATAACAGACACCAGGAGACCTATTGGTCCATAGCGAGGGTATCTGCTGCACTACATACTACTAACTATCAACTACTTGTAAGAAAACAGTTGGAAAATGATACCATGTCCCTAAAGAGGATAGGAACATGGAAGTTTCATAGTGCAGAATGATAGGATATGAAAAATACTAACTACAACTACCACTACCACTACAACTAATCGATACGGGGGACTAGATATGAGTTCGCACTATCAATACCCATTTACTTTACAGTGCGCGTCAAGTCTGTTTTTGAATGTAGTTATTGTGCTGGCTCCGACAACATTTGCTGGTAACTTGTTCCATCGATCAACGACTCTAACATTGAAATAATTTTACGGAGATCGGTGATGCAACGTTGACCGTTTAGTTTTAAACCATTATTTCTTGTTGTCACTTGAGTTGAAAGCTCGAATAGGTTCGGAGGAGGAGGAGGAGGATTACATAGGATTACATAGGAATAACAGACACCAGGAGACCTATTGGTCCATAGCGAGGGTATCTGCTGCACTACATACTACTAGCTATCAACTACTTGTAAGAAAACAGTTGGAAAATTATACCATGTCCCTAAAGAGGATAGGAACATGGAAGTTTCATAGTGCAGAATGATAGGATATGAAAAATACTAACTACAACTACCACTACCACTACAACTAATCGATACGGGGGACTAGATACGAATTCGCACTATCAATACCCATTTACTTTACAGTGCGCGTCAAGTCTGTTTTTGAATGTAGTTATTGTGCTGGCTCCGACAACATTTGCTGATAACTTGTTCCATCGATCAACGACTCTAACATTGAAATAATTTTTACGGAGATCGGTGATGCAACGTTGACCGTTTAGTTTTAAACCATTATTTCTTGTTGTCACTTGAGTTGAAAGCTCGAATAGGTTCTCTTGATTAATGACATCAAAACCTTTTAGGATCTTAAAGGTTTCTATCAAGTCCCCACGGATTCTACGATCCTTTAAGGAAAACATTTTAAGTCTCCGCAGTCTCTCTTCATAAGATGAATTTCGCAGAGATGGAATTTGTTTGGTTGCTCTTCTTTGCTCTGATTCCAATTTGGCTTGATCTTTTACGAAACAGGGCGACCAGAATTGAACGGCATATTCCAAGTGCGGCCTAACCAAGGACGTGTATAATTGTGTCATTACGAGGAGGAGGAGGAGGAGGAGGAGGAGGAGGAGGAGGAGGAGGTGGTGATTGTGTTGATGTGATGATTGAGAAGAGGAGAAGGGCGAGGTAAAATGATGGTCGTGGAGGTAAAGACAGAGGGAGTAATGTCCTTTAGCCTTCCA
>JACEEZ010015177.1:27500-62500 GCA_016584305.1 Chionoecetes opilio
AACGACGTAAATTCCTGTTCTAATCTCGAACACAGGTCATATCATATACATTAAATATATTTTATTTTTTCATTAGTATGTTAACCCCTTCACGTCTAGTTTTATCCAGTAACATATAAAATTGTCTGTTGTTAGCCATAAAATTACGAAAAGTAGCTTAAAATACCAAATTAGCTAGTGGACAAGGGCACTAAACAAGTCATATCTATAAAATATTGCTTATATTCACAAAAATCTTCTTATGGTAGACCCAAAGTACAATGGAAATTACGTTCTGGGTCTCAAAGGGGTTAATGGCTCTATTTTTTTTTTTTTTTTTTACGTCTCTCAAGTCGCCCTTCTTCAAAATTATACAACACTCAGTTCCAGTCATGAGCCTAGGATACTGTGAGGGGGTAAATCGCTGCTGTTTTGCCACACGTAATACATTTGCCATACGTTTGTTATCCGTTAAGCTGCGCATCTCATAATTGCATATTAACCCTTTGAGGCCCAGAACGTAATTATCATTGCAATATGACTACCATTAAACGATTTTCATGAATATAAGCAATATTTTATAGATAATAATTATTATTATTTTATTTTATTTTTTATTATTATGACCTGTTTAGTTAGATGTATGTATTAGTATGACCTGTTAGTATCCTTGTCCACTAGCTAATTTGGTATTTTAAGCTACTTTTCGTAATTTCGTTTTCTTTCTTATTCTTCTTTCACAACCCTTGGTATATTTATTAAGTTACTTTTTTGTAATTTTATGGCTAACAACAGATGATTTCATATAACAAAGGAAAGATCTGGGCGTTGAAGGGGTTAATGACATTGTTGAGACATACACCCTCTTTAAGCTCACTACTTCAGCAATCAAGGATGTTAGCTGTGTCGTTACTACTAGACTCATAATATGATCTCAATGTTCATGATGGAATAACTGTACTACTCTGTATCAGTTCTTACATTCGATTTGCAATAACTTAATGCTGTGACAATCTAAACATTCCGCCAAAACACTTCCAGACATGATAATAGAGCAAGTACAACAAGAGGACTATTGAAAAAGGAAATAGGGAAAAACTGGTTCACAAATATGGTGGTAAATTATTAGAATGGACTCAGTTGTCAGGTGGTCAGTGCGGAGTCAATAGGGAGCTTTAAAAGGAGGCTGGATAAATTCATGGATGGAGATGAAAGGTGGATGTAGGTAGTGTTAAGTAACAAGCTTTTCGTCTCATCAACTCCCCTCCTCTGACTGACTGTCTTCAATCTTTAAATCACCGCCGGAATGTTGCTTCTCTTGCTATCTTCTACCGTTATTTTCATGCCCACTGCTCTTCTGAACTTGCTAACTGCATGCCTCACCCCCTCCCGCGGCCTCGCTGCACAAGACTTTCTACTCATTCTCATCCCTATTCTGTCCATATTCCTAATGCAAGATTTAATCAGTTTCTTTACTCTTTCATCCCTTTCACTGGTAAACTCTAGAACTCTCTTCCTGTTTCTATTTTTCCACTTTCCTACGACTTAAATCTTTTCAAGAGAAGAGTAACAAAACACCTTCCGAACTTAATTGGCCCACCTCTCTTTATTCTTATTCTTTTACTGTCTTCTTTATAGGGACTGGCAACTAAGCGGGCTTTGTGTTACCTATTTTTGTTGTGCCCTTGGGCAGTCCTTTGTGATGTAAAAAATAAAAAAATATAAAATATAAAACCAGGAACCACCACGTGTAGGTCTCACAGCCTCTTGTAGCCTCCTTATTTTCTTATGTTCTTATTATGTTCTTATGTAAGAGGCAGCCGTCGTTGTCGTAAGTGCGTTCGTGTGTGTAGGTACGTTGCTTCAGAGTACAGGTGAGTGCGCGGGTCTGGGCAGCGCCACCGTTACCTGGCAACTCCGTGACGGTGCTTACTTCTACGCGTACACACACACACACACACACACACACACACACACACACACACACACACACACACACACACACACACACACACACACACACACACACACACACACACACACACACACACACACACACACACACACACACACACACACACACACACACACACACACACACACACATTTACGATTCGGTGTGCTTTCTCGCTACTGATTTACTACCTTTCGTTGTAATTTGGTGTAGTAATGTCGTTGGGGTGGAAAAAGTTGATCTTCTCCTAAATGCTTACTTCAGTTTTTCCTTCCACGATCTAGATTTTTCTTACTTTGTCATGTGTTATCTTTCCTACTTTTGTCTTGTACCATAACTTTTTTTTTGCTTTTGCCACTTGTATTTTCGTGTTTTCTTTCTTATTCTTCTTTCTTCTCTATTCTTTCTTCTATTCTTACTCTATAAATATTCATCATAAATATTCTTATGTAAAGGCTAGCCTACCGTTGTACGTACATCTATCTCCTTATAGATACAATATCCCATATAGATACATACCGGTACTGAATACCACTAAATACCTACAACTGTAGAACTGCATACTTAATACGCGTACATACATACACAAGAACAACCACAATAAGACTACACATACCATACAACTAGATACATGCCATACATACATACCATAAGATACCAACCATACCAACAGATAAAACCATACCCATATAGATACAATACCATCCATACACAACAGCCACCAATAGATACACACCATACCAACAACATACCACACCACACAGATACACACACCCACACCATTACGATTCAGTGGCCATACCTATAGATACTACCATACATTGTAATTCATTGATAATACTAATATAGTACATACCAAAACATATGATCATCCATACCTAAATGACATACCTCATTATACTACCTTCCATATAGATACATACATTCCATGATAGATACAATACCATACTTTTAGTACATGCACCATAACTTATTTTCCATAGCCATTAGTATTACTACCTTTATACTTCATCCCTTATGATCACATACTTCTTCATATTAAAATACTCCATATAATATTCATACATACAATATAATACCATATAGATACAATACCATACCATATAGATACATACCATACCATATAGATACAATACCATACCATATAGATACATACCATACAATATAATACCATATAGATACAATACCATACCATATAGATACATACCATACAATATAATACCATATAAATACAATACCATAACATATAGATACATACCATACAATATAATACCATATAGATACATTTCCTTTTCCACCTGTATTTCCATGTTTAGTTCATACTCTATCTATATTCATACTATGTTAAGCGCTGACAAAGATGTGATCATGTTCTTGTCGCGCTCAATTTACATGCTAAAGGAAGTGTTTTGCGCAATAATCATAATCGCATGTGTGTCTGAATGAAGTTTGCATAATCACACGTATTCAATTTTGTTATCTTTACCTGCAAGTTCACAAGTTTAGCCTCGTAGGTGTCGTTGAACTGTATATCGACAGGTAAAGAAAAGTCGTTGAACTGAATATCGACAGGTAAAAGAAAGTCGTTGAACTGTATATCGATAGGTAAAAAAAGTCGTTGAACTGTATATCGACAGGTAAAAAAAGTCGTTGAACTGTATATCGATAGGTAAAAAAAGTCGTTGAACTGTATATCGACAGGTAAAAAAGTCGTTGAACTGTATATCGACAGGTAAAAAATCGTTGAAGTATATGACAGGTAAAAAGTCGTTGAACTGTATATCGACAGGTAAAAAAGCGTTGAACTGTATATCGACAGGTAAAAAAAGTCGTGAACTGTATATCGACAGGTAAAAAAGTCGTTGAACTGTATATCGACAGGTAAAAAAAGTCGTTGAACTGTATATCGACAGGTAAAAAAGTCGTTGAACTGTATATCGACAGGTAAAAAAGTCGTTGAACTGTATATCGACAGGTAAAAAAAGTCGTTGAACTGTATATCGACAGGTAAAAAAAGTCGTTGAACTGTATATCGACAGGTAAAAAAAGTCGTTGAACTGTATATCGACAGGTAAAAAAAGTCGTTGAACTGTATATCGACAGGTAAAAAAAGTCGTTGAACTGTATATCGACAGGAAAAAAAAGTCGTTGAACTGTATATCGACAGGTAAAAAAAAGTCGTTGAACGTATATCGACAGATAAAAAAAGTCGTTGAACTGTATATCGACAGGTAAAAAAAGTCGTTGAACTGTATATCGACAGGTAAAAAAAGGTCGTTGAACTGTATATCGACAGGTAAAAAAAGGTCGTTGAACTGAATATTGACAGGTGAAAAAAAGTCGTTGAACTGTATATCGACAGATAAAAAAAAGTCGTTGAACTGTATATCGACAGGTAAAAAAAGGTCGTTGAACTGTATATCGACAGGTAGAAAAAGGTCGTTGAACTGTATATCGACAGGTAAAAAAAGGTCGTTGAACTGAATATTGACAGGTGAAAAAAAGTCGTTGAACTGTATATCGACAGGTAAAAAAAAATTGATATAGGTGTAAAAACTGTAAGTCTAGTAAATTCTCTATAAACCTGCGTCATGTCAGGTTAGAGCTCTGGCCTTTCATGGGGGAAAATTTACGATAATGTTTTCACGCCTCATTCCCTGTTAGATCACGTCAGGCGGGCAAGGGAAGGCAATGAGGAATAGGGACGTAAACAATGATGGGGAAAAGAACTTATAAGGTCACTGGCAGATGGGAAGGGGGAGGTACACTCTTAGAAAAAAAGGGTAGGAAAAGGGTAGAAAAAGGGTATTTATAGTGATGAAATACTGCTACCCTTTTTCTACCCTTACAAATATACCGTTTCGGATCGACGCAAATATACCCTTTTCCGACCCTCTCGTCTAAAAAGGGTAGATAAAGGGTAGGTGAAGGGTATAATCGGCAGCATCTACCCTCCAGCCTGGACATAGGGTTTAAAAAGGGTAGTGATGGTGCGATGTAACAATTCGACCCTTAATGTACCCCCCATTTCTGAGAGTGTAAGGCGTGTAGTGCCCTGGATAGAGGCTTACTGACTAGGAATACAATGCAACGGTAACACTCTAATCATGGTCAAATTACAATGGAAATTACGTTCTGGTCCTCAAGGGGTTAAGTGACAAATAAAAAAACAAATATGGTAACTGGATTGTTTTTCTTCTTGTGTTCTTGAATTCTTTTTCTTACTTGTGTGTGTGTGTGTGAACCTGTAGTAAGAGAATGACAGAACTAATAAAGGGGTTGAGGGCATCTGGTTGACTTGTGTAGAGACGCTAATGGTTGTAAAGACGAAAATGAAAGAGAAAAAAAATTGTATTGAAAAGCCTCGCCTCTCCTCGACCTCATTGTGTCCTTGCCTTTGGGTCACATGCAACAAAGGGAACAAACATTTAGACCTACCGAAGAAAAACATTAACTGGGATGATAAACACTTTCTTACCGTATATTTCACTTTGATCTTCTTTTTGTACCCCCCTCACCCCATCCATACCTCTCTCTCTCTCTCTCTCTCTCTCTCTCTCTCTCTCTCTCTCTCTCTCTCGTTCTCTCTCTCTCTCTCTCTCTCTCTCTCTTCTCTCTCTCTCGCTCTCGCTCTCGCTCTCTCTCTCCTCTCTCTCTCTCTCTCTCTCTCCTCTCTCTCTCTCTCTCTCTCTCTCTCTCTCTCTCTCTCGCTCTCGCTCTCGCTCTCCTCTCTTTCTCTCTCTCTCTCTCTTCTCTCTCTCTCTCTCTCTCTCTCTCTCTCTCTCTCTCTCTCTCTCTCTCTCTCTCTCTCTCTCTCTCTCTCTCTCTCTCTCTCTCTCTCTCTCTCTCTCTCTCTCTCTCTCTCTCTCTCTCTCTCTCTCTCTCTCTCTCTCTCTCTCTCTCTCTTATATTATGTATCCATCACATCACTAAATTTTGAAGCTTTGAAAAGCTATGAAAATTATCAGCACGTTTTTCTTTATCGTTTCTATCTTTAATCCTATCTTTAATCTTTATCTTTATCTCCTATCTTTAATTAATCCCTAAAAAATAACATACCTGATTTTTAACGTAACAATCCTCATTGATAATTATCACAGAATTTATTGTGAAAATTACTTAATATTATTTTCATGCGCTACGGTTGTCTAAGTCGAGTTATCTAGGTTTTTTTGCTCTTATTTCTACGAGTATTCTGATAAAAAAAATGGTAGAACAAATGGTGTGTGCGTTATATAGGGGTTTTCTACGAGTATTATGATAAAAATATGGTAGAGAAAAATGTTGTGTGGGTTATCTGGGGTTTTCTACGAGTATTATGATAAAAACAAAATGGATAGAAAAACTGCTGTGTGAGTTATCTGGGAGTTTTCTACGAGTATTATGATAAACACATGGTAGAAAAAATCATGTCTAAGCTATCTGGGGTTTTTTCTACATGTATTATGATAGATAAATGACAGAAAATATGATGTGTTGGTTATCTGGGAGCTTTCTTCCAGTATTATGATAAAAATTGGTAGAAAAACTGCTGTGTGGGTTGGGTTGGGAGTCTTGCCAAGGGGGAATCGATCAAGCCGTCGCCTTTGAAGTATAATGAAGACTCCGGGACGCCTCGCTGGAGCCAGACAGTAATTGCCAATATCAAAAATTTCATTAAAGCTCAGGTAGGAGAACCTTTGAGTTAGGAAAAGAGAAGGAGGCTGGGAAGGAAGATATAAGGATAAGAGGAGGAGGAGTAGAGATAGATAGACACTTAGGTAGATAGGTTAGGCATAGAAAATGACAGGTAGAGGAAGAGCAGAGGTAGATATGATAGTAGATAGGAAGGCATATGGACTAAAAAAAGATACGTCGGTAGAAGGAAACTTAATTAATGGATTTTGAAATGAAAGCTATGACAGAAAACACACATAGGGTTCACATATATAATTTTTTTTAGTTTTCGACATTTATCATTGAATTTACGAATGTGTTTTCAAACGTTAATTAAAAAAACACGTAAGATAAGACACGTATCAGAGAAATGCATGCCGCGCCGCGCTCATGGGATAATTTGAAGTTATCTTTTCATCCCCGTGATTATGTAATTACTTTTTTTTCAAGCTTTGTTTTTGCGCTGTTATTGCAGTTGATATTTTTGCTACGGTAATATTAATAACATTAGTTGTGGTAGTAGTAGTAGTGGTAGTAGTAGTAGTAGTAGTAATAATAGTAGTAGTAGTAGTAGTAGTAGTAGTAGTAGTAGTAGTAGTAGTAGTAGTAGTACCAGTGGTAGCAGTAGTAGTAGTAGTAGTAGTAGTAGTAGTAGTAGTAGTAGTAGCAGTAGTAGTAGTAGTAGTAGTAGTAGTAGTAGTAGTAGTAGTAGTAGTGGTAGTAGTAGTAGTAGTAGTAGTAGTAGTAGCAGTGGTAGTAGTAGTAGTAGTAGTAGTAGTAGTAGTAGTAGTAGTAGTAGTAGTAGTAGTGGTAGTAGTAGTAGTAGTGGTAGTAGTAGTAGTAGTAGTAGTAGTAGTAGTAGTAGTAGTAGTAGCAGTGGTAGTAGTAGTAGTAGTAGTAGTAGTAGTAGTAGTAGTAGTGGTAGTAGTAGTAGTAGTAGTAGTAGTAGTAGCCAATACCGCCCCTGAGGCTCGCGTGGACATCTGTGCTCGGGGATTCTGGACCAGAGGGCAGCGGACCTTTTTGGACATCCGGGTCTTCGACCCGATGGCCGCCTCCCATCGTGAGCTCTCCCTCGAGGCTGTCCACCACAGGAACGAGCTGGAGAAGATACGGGCCTATGGCGATAGGATCCTGCAAGTCGACCATGGTACCTTCACGCCCCTGGTCTTCACCACATCTGGCGGCATGGCCCCCAAGGCTAGGAGCTTCTACTCAAGACTAGCTGACTTGATGTCAGTAAAGAAGCACCAGCCAAGGAGCTCCGTCGCCGCCTGGATGAGGTGTCGCCTCTCCTTCTCCCTGCTCCGGTCTGCCCTCCTGTGTCTCAGGGGTACGAGATACTCCACTCCCTCTAACACGGACATAGGTGACCTCGATTGCGAGGCCACATTGGTAGAGAGTGGGATAAGGGTGGATAGGTTAGGAATAGAGTAGGTTTGTAAATTTAGGGGTAGTTAGTTAGTAAATGTATGTATTTTTAGGGGTAGTTGTAAGGTTGGATGCCACAGTCAATAGCGAGGTGGGGCTATTGCGTACCCGCCGCAAAATAAGAGGCGGTGGAGGTATATGTAGTAGTAGTAGTAGTAGTAGTAGTAGTAGTAGTAGTAGTAGTAGTAGTAGTAGTGGTAGTAGTAGTAGTAGTAGTAGTAGTAGTAGTAGTAGTAGTAGTAGTAGTAGTAGTAGCTTTTTTGTTGGTAGTTGTATAGCTGCAGTTATTTTTTGTTGATTATATTTTTTATTGGTGGTGGTAATATTTTTTGTTATATTTTGTGTGTGTAGGAGTGTGTGTGTGTGTGTGTGTGTGTGTGTGTGTGTGGGCATGTGTGGGATGTGTGTGTGTGTGTGTGTGTGTGTGTGTGTGTGTGTGTGTGTGTGTGTGTGTGTGTGTATGTTTATGTGTGTGTATGTGTTAGCAGGGACGTAACATTTTTAATGGTACCCATCTTCGTGTTCGATAATGTCTTCTTTTAAGGCAATGGAACACTCATTTGATATACAGCTGTCCTAAGTAATTGCCTATTTACTCTTACTTATAAATGTGAGTATAGCGTATATATCTCATTTTAACCCATAGTCACTAGCTCACCTGCCCCCTTTCTTCACACTATATTTTAACCATAGTTTGTTTTCTTCTATTGATCTTATATTTCCATCCCTCTTCTATAACAAGACTCCTTTTTCCTTAACCCAACAATACTCCCTTTTCTTTAACTCACTCTCTCTCTCTCTCTCTCTCTCCTCCTCTCTCCTCTCTCTCTCTCTCTCCTCTTCTCTCTCTCTCTCTCTCTCTCTCTCTCTCTCTCTCTCTCTCTCTCTCTCTCTCTCTCTCCTCTCTCTCTCTCTCTCTCTCTCTCTCTCTCTCTCTCTTCTACCCACAGGGAGCTCTCATCACATCCATCCATCCTCCTCCTGTTTCTCTTCCCTCATCCACCTATCCCTTTCCCTCCCCCCCCCTCTTCCCCTCCCTCCTTCCTGCCCGCCGCCGTCCCTCCGGTGATGTTACCCTTTCCCACCATTTTTACCTGTCAGTCTCCCTCCGCCCCCCGCCGCGCCACACAACGCAGGGGAATCATTTAAGGCGGCGACACATTCATTTTCTCCCTCCTGCTAATGGAGGTAATTATGACTCCCCAGCTCACCTCTTTTGGGGGACGGGATGGAGGGAGTGTGTGTGTGTGTGTGTGTGTGTGTGGGTGTGTGGGTGGGTGTGTGTATGTGTGTGTGTGTGTGTGTGTGTGTGTGTGTGTGTGTGTGTGTGTGTGTGTGTGGCAAGCAAGCAGAACTCCAGTGTTACTCTACTTACTTGTGTTCTACTGGTAGCGATTAATTGAAGGTCTTTATCATGGATCGGGTAATACAGTGTTGCGATGTTGATAACTGGCTGATTGAGTTTCCATATCAAAACAATACTAGAAGAAAAAGAATAGGAGTCAGAACAAGGGTAACAGGAGAAGGATAGATCGATAGAGAATATATAGATAGATAGATAGAGAAGAAGACAGATAGAAAAAAGAATAGATAGATAGATAACAGAATATATAGATAGATAGATAGTGAAGAAAATAGTTAGAAAAGAGAAGAGATAGATAGATAGAGAAGAGAATATATAGATAGATAGAAGGAGAAGGATAGAAGTATACATGATAACGGATACCTGGGCCGCGTCAATGAGGTACACACACTCTATGTAAACCAGCCATCATGTGTTCCTCCACACTGGTGAACGTATGTACACATGTACGCACACACACATGTACGTACACACGCATATACGTACACACGCATACATATTCATCCTTGATCATGTGCGTGGAGGTGCATGTGATAGATACACTCTGAAACAAAGGGAATGTTCCAGCAACACACACACACACACACACACACACACACACACACACACACACACACACACACACACACACACACACACACACACACACACACACACACACACACACACACATGGACATTCTCTCTCTCTCTCTCTCTCTCTCTCTCTCTCTCTCTCTCTCTCTCTCTCTCTCTCTCTCTCTCTCTCTCTCTCTCTCTCTCTCTCTCTCTCTCTCTCTCTCTCTCTCTCTCTCTCTCTCTCTCTCTCTCTCTCTCTCTCTCTCTCCTCTCTCTCTCTCTCTCTCTCTCTTCTCTCGGGCAGGTCGGCAGGAAGCAAGGGACGCTTTAACCCTCAGCCCACGTACCATTAATGCCTCTTTAGACCTTTAACTTAAAACTACCTGGAACTACTGTACGCACACACACACACACACACCACACACACACACACACACACACACACACATACACACACACACACACACACACACACACACACACCACACCCACACACACCCAACACACACACACACACACACACGCACACACCACGGGAATCTCCTACATGAAATTGCTTTTTTCCTATGCATTTTCTATAAATTTTGTTTTTCATGCCACTTCTATGATTGTTGTGATGTTTACTTTCTTCTTTTCTGATGTTGTTTTTTTTGTTCCTGTTATGTCACCCATATTGATAGGATAAATTATCTGTCTTAATAAAAAAGAGTAGGAAATTATTAATTAATTTTCTTTTTGTCGTCTCTCTCTTCTTCTCTCTCTCTCTCTCTCTCGCTCTCTATCCTCCTGTCTCTGCTCTCTCTCTCTCTCTCTCTCTTCTCTAATTTCTCTCTCTCATCTCTATCTCTCTAGCTACTATCTCTCTCATCTGCTCTCCTCTTTCTCTCTCTTCTCTATCCCCTCTCCCTCTCTCTCTCTCTCTCTCTCCTCTCTCTCTCTCTCTCTCTCTCTCTCTCTCTCTCTCTCTCTCTCTCTCTCTCTCTCTCTCTCTCTCTCTCTCTCTCTCTCTCTCTCTCTCTCTCTCTCTCTCTCTCTCTCTCTCTCTCTCTCTCTCTCTCCTCTCTCTCTCCGCCCTTACGAGTTGCCATCTTAAGAAAAATATATTGCTTCGATATCGTAAGAAGATAAGACGAAAGCTGTACGTACCTTACTGTTACTGTCACTTCATTCTTATCATTATCATTATTTCTATCATAATAATAGTAATAATGATATGAAAAAGAGATATCAGATAAAACTGTACCTTCACAAATATGATGTCAAAGCATAAAGAAAATTACTTTACCTTTATAGAAATATTGTCATGTGTGTGTGTGTGTGTGTGTGTGTGTGTGTGTGTGTGTGTGTGTGTGTGGTGTAATAGTAATAGCAGTAACAGTAAATTTATTAACATTATTGTTACATCTATAAACTGTATAAACAAACTTATATATACCATGTCTATTAACGGCAAGGTCTGTCGACTCTATGAAAGACGAAAATTTCTAGATTTAAATTTGCAGTACACAGTTTGCAGCGTGTGTGTGTGTGTGTGTGTGTGTGTGTGTGGTGTGTGTGTGTGTGTGTGTGTGTGTGTGTGTGTGTGTGTAGGGGGGGGGGCGAGAAAAGTGTGTTTTGTGGGGGAGAGAGGAATTGGAAACGATGAATAATGTAAGTCTCGTTCAAACAAGTCCACGAAGATCTAGGTGCCGTGTGTTAGCCCGAATGCAGGAGATAGAGATGAGAGAGAGAGAGAGAGAGAGAGAGAGAGAGAGAGAGAGAGAGAGAGGAGAGAGAGAGAGAGAGAGAGAGAGAGAGAGAGAGGAGAGAGAGGAGAGAGAGAAAGGTCGACAGGGTGGGAGGTCGTGCCCGTCTCTTGTCTGTCCTAATGCGTAGCTGGATTGTTGCTGATAATCCACCGTGAGAATGTTTGTGTGTGTGTGTGTGGTGTGTGTGTGTGTGTGTGTGTGTGTGTGTGTGTGTGTGTGTGTGTGTGTGTGTGTGTGTGTGTGTGTGTGTGATCCTCCTGTGGTAAGAAATATACGGCCAGAAAAATAAAAGAGAATTTGTTGTTGAGTTTATTATAGAAGGGAAAGAGGAATTGTAGGTTAGGAGATCGAGGTTCTTATTTAAATTTTTTAGGATCAAGATTAGGCGTCTAAAAATTTTGAGAACACGAGGAAATATTTGAGAAAAGGATAAATGATTGAATATCACAAAGAAGTATAGTTTATTCCATAGAAGTATAGATGCTGGCAATGAAATATTAAAAGTGATAGCGATAAGAATGTCGCATCAATGAAAGGAAAACAGAAAATGAAGGAAGGATAGCTGGCTTACTGGAGATCCTGCTCAATAGCCAATTTATTTTTAACGAGGCAAAAATTCCATTATATCTTAAGGTCTCATGCTTAAATTGATGCCTATGTTTACCTGATGACTCTGTTGTAACTGTTAACTCTGATAAAATACAGCTGAAATTAAAAAGAACCGTAGTATTCCCTTCTCATGGCATCAAATACCAGTCAGTAAGCAGCAAGGGGTCAGGATTTTTTGCCTCGTTAAAAAAAACTGAGTATAGTATCACCACCTTCTCCCTCCTTCCTTAATCACATACCTCCCTTTCTCCTCTCTCCTTTCCCCCAACCATGCCTCCTTTTGATGCCTCCTCTCCTCTGAAGTTGATGAGACGCCCCCCGTGGTGAAGGTTAAGAATGTTTTGATGACGTTATGTTAAGATGCTAGGATGTGATGTTGATACGGAAATTTTTGCATAGAAGCATCACAACGGCCACTATCTATTCTTTCAATATGTCGTATATTTTTGTTTTTAGGCGGTGACCAAACCACTGAAGCATATTCCAACCTTGGGCGAATCATTGAAATAACCACCTTTTTCGTCATTTCTTGTTTTTTTGTGTGTGAAAGGGGGGAGGGTGTTGTATGGTGGGTAGTGATGCTACGTGTTGTGGTTATTGATACATATAACCGTGTGAAATAATGTTTGAGGCGTGCTGGAAAACGATGTATTGTACTATTTTTGTATAGTGTGGGTGCTGAAAACTGCTGTTCAATAGAGAAGAGATGTGAATGATAAGAAAGAATTTTCACTGTAGGAAAAAGGAAGCTAATGAAAAATTGAAAATAGAACAAAAACCGATACTGAACAACACTCCTACAATACAAGTCTAGACGAGGTATCTTGAAACACAATTAATTTGCCAAAGTCACAAAAATCTGGTTGTTCTCCGTAAATATTGTTGAAAGAAAAGCAATTTCTTATAAAAAAAAAAACGATACTGAACAACACTCCTACAATAAAAGTCTAGACGAGGTATCTTGAAAAACAATTATTTTGCCAAGGACACAAAAAGTTGGTTGTTCTCTATAAAGTTTGTTGAAGGAGAAGCAATTTCCTAAACAAGAGGCAGCGAATCATGTTGTTGTGAGTGCCGAGGGACCCGTGTGTAAGCCGCTTGCCACTGCTAAGCCTCTTTACGGGCTTGTCAAAAGTGACATTAGATTTTCACAATGCGGCAGAGGGGAGAATAAAATAAATATATGATGCCATTTATCGGGTATTATATTAATGATAATGATATTGATATTGATAATAATTAGTTTAGTAGCAGTAATAATAATAATAATAAGCTTATTGAGTAGAAGACATTTTTTCTTGATCGGGTATGATATTGATAATAATGATGATATTGATAATGATTGGTTTAGTTACAATAATAATAACAAACTTAACATAGAGTGAAAGTTAACATCAAGGCAACAAGAATATTTTTATTTCGATGTATCATTGTTTGAGAGATTATTATGTTGCAATCTCTGTATACATGTTTCTATCTAAATTATATACCCGGCTTTTGACTTCCCCGAAAACTGACTAAGCTACAATGGTCCCGAAAACTGACTAAACTACAATGAAGTCTCGGAAACTGACTAAACTACAATGAAGTCCCGGAAACAGACAAAAAAACTACAATGAAGTCTCGGAAACAGACTCAAAAACTACAATGAAGTCCCGGAAACAGACTCAAAAACTACAATGAAGTCTCGGAAACAGACTCAAAAACTACAATGAAGTCTCGGTAACAGACTCAAAAACTACAATGGTCCCGAAAACTGACTAAACTACAATAAAATCCCGGAAACTGACTAAACTACAATGAAGTCCCGGAAACAGACAAAAAAACTACAATGAAGTCTCGGAAACAGACTCAAAAACTACAATGAAGTCCCGGAAACAGACTCAAAAACTACAATGAAGTCACGGAAACAGACTCAAAAACTACAATGAAGTCTCGGTAACAGACTCAAAAACTACAATGGTCCTGGAAACAGACATAAAAACTACAATGAAGTCCCGAAAACAGACTAAAAAACTATAATGGTCCCGGAAACAGACTCAAAAACTACAATGAAGTCCCGGAAACAGAGTCAAAAACTATAATGATCCCGGAAACAGACTCAAAAACTACAATGAAGTCCCGGAAACAGACTCAAAAACTATAATGGTCCCGGAAACAGACTCAAAAACTATAATGGTCCCGGAAACAGACTCAAAAACTATAATGGTCCCGGAAACAGACTCAAAAACTACAATGAAGTCCCGGAAACAGACTCAAAAACTATAATGGTCCCGGAAACAGACTCAAAAACTATAATGGTCCCGGAAACAGACTCAAAAACTATAATGGTCCCGGAAACAGACTCAAAAACTATAATGGTCCCGGAAACAGACTCAAAAACTACAATGAAGTCCCGGAAACAGACTCAAAAACTATAATGGTCCCGGAAATAGACTCAAAAACTATAATGGTCCCGGAAACAGACTCAAAAACTACAATGAAGTCCCGGAAACAGACTCAAAAACTATAATGGTCCCGATAACAGACTCAAAAACTACAATGAAGTCCCGGAAACAGACTCAAAAAACTATAATGGTCCCGGAAACAGACTCAAAAACTATAATGGTCCGGAAACAGACTCAAAAACTACAATGAAGTCCCGGAAACAGACTCAAAAACTATAATGGTCCCGGAAACAGACTCAAAAACTACAATGAAGTCCCGGAAACAGACTCAAAAACTATAATGGTCCCAAAAACAGACTCAAAAACTACAATGAAGTCCCGGAAACAGACTCAAAAACTACAATGGTCCCGGAAACAGACTCAAAAACTACAATGAAGTCCCGGAAACAGACTCAAAAACTATAATAGTCCCGGAAACAGACTCAAAAACTATAATAAAGTCCCGGAAACAGACTCAAAAACTATAATGGTCCCGGAAACAGACTCAAAAACTACAATGGTCCCGGAAACAGACTCAAAAACTACAATGGTCCCGAAAACTGACTAAAAAACTACAATGAAGTCCCGGAAACAGACTCAAAAACTATAATGGTCCCGGAAACTGACTAAACTACAATGAAGTCCCGGAAACTGACTAAACTACAATGAAGTCCCAGAAACTGACTAAACTACAGTAAAATCCCGACCGACTAAACTATAATAGAGTCAAGTATTGTCAGCAGCGTTCAGTGATAGTCAGTGTGATGTTGATGTTATTTTTGTATTCATTTATCTGTTTTTAATAGTCTCTGTGCAAGCCTCGCCACTGATCGCCTGGTAATGGACAAGTAATCGTTGTATGATATCATGGAGAGAGAGAGAGAGAGAGAGAGAGAGAGAGAGAGAGAGAGAGAGAGAGAGAGAGAGAGAGAGAGAGAGAGAGAGAGAGAGAAGTGCGGATAACAAAAAAGTGAAAAATAGAAAAACACGTAGAAAAAGAGAGCACACACACACACACACACACACACACACACACACACACACACACACACACACACACACACACACACACACACACACACACACACACACACACACACACACACACACACACACGTGCACCACCTCACCGGTCCACGCACACGGTCACGGCGGCGGGAAATTGGCAAGTTAATTCCTGTTATCCGTGGCAATCTGGGACACACGGAGCATACTGACGATGGCTCAGGCCGCGGGTATTCATTTGTGGTCGTCGCGCAAAGCTAAATGGAAGAGCGTTTAACGGGGGCGTGAGGATAAAGGCGAGAGAGGAACTGACTGCATGCATAGATTGACGTGTCCAGTGTCCATGCACTATCACCATCAACACCACACTATCCCCACCACTATTATGTGTCAAGGGAAAAAAAAGGCGGGTTAGAAATAGATGGTTGTGTGAGGTGGTGAGATATGATTCATTTTGTGACTTTAAATTGATCATCACCATCACCACCTTCATTACTACTACTACTACTACTACTACTACTACTACTACTACTACTACTACTACTACTACTACTACTACTACTACTACTACTACTACTACTACTACAACAACAACAACAACAACTACTACTACTACTACTACTACTACTACTACTACTACTACTACTACTACTACTACTACTACTACTACTACTACTACTACTACTACTACTACTACTACTACTACTACTACTACCACCACCTCACTACTTCTACTACTACTACTATTACTAAAACTACTACTACTACTACTACTACTACTACTACTTCTACTACTACTACTACTACTACTACTAGACAAAGGGGTAAAGGGGAGAAATATCATCACTGTTATACTACTACACTACCATACACCACTATCACTACCACCACCACCTTTACCACATGTGTCTGGTGGAGAGGAGGGTGAGGGAAGGGGAAGGAAGGGTAGGGGAGAAAGGGGGGGTAAGGGGGAGAAAGGTCAAGCTACCGTGATCCTAGTGAACGGGGTTTTGTTTTTAATTTAGTTTAGTTGGTGGTCAGGGTGTGTGAGACCGGTCAGGAGGAGAGGAGGGAGGAGAGGAGGAGGAGGAGGAGGAGGAGGAGGAGGAGGAGGAGGAGGAAAAAAAATTAACACAGGAACACTGGTTATATATATTTTCAGCTTATTTTTCTTATTGGATTGATTTTTTGTTTATTCGCCATAAATATTAAGATTACTGTTATTATATTCATTACAATCATACATATTCCAGAGCCTTCAACGTGTGTGTGTGTGTGTGTGTGTGTGTGTGTGTGTGTGTGTGTGAGTGTGTGTGTGTGTGTGTGTGTGTGTGTGTGTGTGTGTGTGTGTGTGTGTGTGTGTGTGTGTGTGTGTGTGTGTGTGTGTGTGTGTGTGCAGAGGTCAAGGAAAGAGAGGGCAATGACTCGAGTAACAGGGAACAGGGCACAGTTAGGACATAGACTGAAGGAGGAGGAGGAGGAGGAGGAGGAGGAGGATCTTTCAGTCTTTATGTGAACAAATCTTATTCAAGCATTGTATTTTCGACCATCAGGACATTTTTTGTAATGATGATGATAATGATGATGATGATACTATAAGTGTTGAAAGTGTGGAGGGAGGACGGCTAGAATAGAGAAAGAGGAGGAGGAGCAGGAGAGGAGCAGGAGAGGTAGATTCAAAGGAAGAGGAGGAGGAGGAGGAATACAACATAAATACAAAGGAAGAACAGACATCAACAGGAGGAGGCGGAGGAGAAGGAGGAGGAGGAGGAGGAGGAGGAGGAGGAGGAAGGGTAAGGGTATGCTAATAACGTGCTGCTGATGACATATTCACCCAGGAAATAGCGGTGTTCATTTCGTGGATGTAAAAAGATATGAAGAAAAAAAATAATACTATGAGGCCTCTCGTTATTTATATGCAAAACACACAATCTTGCCTGAGTATCAACCTTCCTTCCCTGGCTGAGTCTCCCCCCTCTCACCCTTCCCCCATTCTTTCGACTCTCTTCCGCGGAGCAAATAGAGAGAGAGAGAGAGAGAGAGAGAGAGAGAGAGAGAGATGGAGTGACATGAGAGAGAAAGAGAGAGAGAGAGAGAGAGAGAGAGAGAGAGAGAGAGAGAGAAGAGAGAGAGAGAGAGAGAGAGACGAGAGAGAGAGAAGAGAGAGAGAGAGAGAGAGAGAGAGAGAGAGAGGAGAGAGAGAGAGAGGAGAGGCCACACAACACACACACACACACACACACACACACACACACACACACACACACACACACACACACACACACACACACACACACACACACACACACACACACACATAAGTACAGAGAGAAAGAGAGAGAGAGAGAAAAAAAAAGTATAAATAAATATCTATCATTCAAAAAAGGTATCTGCCTATATAGATAACACTAAAACTTGAAAGAAAGAGAGAGAGAAAGCTAGAGAGAGGAAATAGTATGAACAAATATATTAACAACATCATATTAATATAAGGTATCTGTCAATATATGTAACACTGCAGAAACTATTAAACACTCTTTTCTGCATCGTAATGATGATATTCTGATGTTAAAAGGTTATTCAGGGATTTATTAACATTTATTCTTGTTTATTGTACATTTATTTATTATTACAGGGTTTATTAAGAGAGGAACTAAAACAAAACACAGCATTCTAACCTCTAAGTTACCGGGAATGGATAGAAAGAATCGTGGAAGCAAGAAGAAACACGGGATCCGAATAATTAAAATTTGATTTAAATATGAAAACCTTGGTTATCTTGATAGGTGTGTGTATGGTGGCGGGGTGGACGGCGGGGGTGGCGCAGAAAGAATTACTTGTTAGTGTTAGAATTACTTGTTAGGAGTTACTTGTATGGCTTCTATATATTTCGTGTTCTTAATGAAAAAAAAGGAACAAAAAACACGGGACCCAAAAATTATTAGAGCAGTGGGTCTTGCGTGGTCCGAGAGGCGTGAGGGACAGTGTGTGTGTGTGTGTGTGTGTGTGTGTGTGTGTGTGTGTGTGTGTGTCGCTACCACATCACCGCGCCACTACCACTAAACACATCGGCTACACTCTCTTTATTGGCTCTAGAGTGATCCAGTGCTGTACCTTTTACGTCAGAAGCCAATTGCTAAGTCCATAAAGTGAACAGGAAAAGCTCTCGGTGACACTAAAGGCGATTTTGGCAGTATTTACACAGGGTGGGGTGAGTGGTGGGGTGTTAGGGGAGAGTGGCGGGGTGTTGGGGGCAGGAGAGGGGTGAAGGTGGCAGGAGGGTGTGTGTGTTGGGGGAGGGGGTTGTGGAGGTGTATACCGTACGATTCTTACTTATTGCAAGGATCAGTAACAATGGATTAAGAGATATGGTGAATGAGGTCTTGAAAGAGAGGGATGGAAGGGAAGTATGCGAGATAATGAAGAGGGGAAGAGTAAGGATGGAAGATGAGAGAGAAAGAGAGAGAGAGAGAGAGAGAGAGAGAGAGAGAGAGAGGAGAGAGAGAGAGAGAGAGAGAGAGAGAGAGAGAGAGAGAGAGAGAGAGAGAGAGAGAGAGAGAGATAATAAGTGTGTATGTGTGTTTGTGTGTGGAAAGAAACCATGGAATAGAGTAAAGCATTGTAACCAAAGATAAACCTGTCTACCTTCCTTTCTTTCTTTCCTTAATTCTTTTTCTCGCTTCCTCCTTCTTTCTTTTATTTACCAGGACGCCCCTTGATATCTAGCTTGACGTCGTCGCCTCACAGACAACTAACTAACTCTCTGTAGGGCAATTTTCACCTCACTAAAAATGTGCTCAGGCGGAATTGCAATCTGCAGTTCGAAGGAGGACATCTCTCTCTCTCTCTCTCTCTCTCTCTCTCTCTCTCTCTCTCTTTGCAAGTGCTGTTTTTTTGCTGTGCTGTGCTGTTTCGACCCTTATGTTGGTGTATTGCTATCCCCTTTGTGCTGTTTCGTCCTCGTTCTGCTGCCATTGAAGGTTTTCTGTGATTTCCTTTCAGCTTCCTTCTGGCAATTATTTGTGGCATTATAGGAAAATAAGACTAAAAGTATTTAAGGTTGTACGAGATCTTTTAGTGAGTCCTTAATGAGAAGATGAGACGGGGAAAAAGAAGAAAAAGAAGAAGAAAAAACAGAAGAAGGAGAAGAAAAAAAGGATGAGGAGAAGGAGGAAGAGAAGGAGGAAGAAGGAGGCGAGAGAATGAGAAGATTATTGATGAAAAGAATATGAAGAAGATGTATAAAGAACAGTCACCGAAGAGAGAGAGAGAGAGAGAGAGAGAGGAAGAGAGAGAGAGAGAGGAGAGAGGAGAGAGAGAGAGAGAGAGAGAGAGAGAGAGAGAGAGAGAATATAAAAACTTCTTTGATTAGGATGAGGAAAGTTCATATGGATAGAGAGTTAGTGGCGAGTTCGTCTGTGGCATTTAAAGGGGAATCTTAAACTTCTTTTTTATATTGAACTATGTCTCTCTTTTCTCTTATAGAGTTTCTAGTGTCTCAGTTCGTCTGCTAGGCTCTATAACCCTATCTCTCTCTCTCTCCTCTCATCTCCCCTCTCTTCTCTCCTCTCTCTCTCCTCTCTCTTCTCTTCTCTCTCTTCTCTTCTCTCTCTCTCTCTCTCTCTCTCTCTCTCTCTCTCTCTCTCTCTCTCTCTCTCTCTCTCTCTCTCTTCTCTCTCTCTCTCTCTCTCTCTCTCTCTCTCTCTCTCTCTCATCCCTGGCAGATAATGGCTCTGTCTCCCTCATATGTATATTCCTTGTGCATCCTCCTAGATTACTTCACTCCATTCAGATGCAAGAGAGAGAGAGAGAGAGAGAGAGAGAGAGAGGGAGAGAGAGAGAGAGAGAGAGAGAGAGAGAGAGAGAGAGAGAGAGAGAGAGAGAGTATATTGGACAAGAGAAAAAGTCAAAGATAGGCAAAAATAGCCAGAAAATTGAGTGTTGATAGTGAAGGCGATTACTTGGCGATGAACGGGTGATAAGGACGAGCGAGGCGAGGCTGGGAGAAGGCCATTCTGTCAGCGGGGTATTAGCTTGAGGGCCGTGAAAGGCAAGAAGGGAAGGAGGGCCATTACTCCTGACGGCGCAAGAGTGGCCCCAAGTGACCCGCCGCCGCGCTGGAGAAGAAAGGAAGAGAAAAGAGAAGGGCATGGGGGAGGTTGGGGGAGGGGGAGGGGGAGGGAAGGCTTGGGGAGGGGAGGGAAGGCTGGGGGAGCTCCGAGTTCCTCACTTCTGGCCGTCAAGGAGGGATAGAAGGATGATGAGTCGCTTAAGGTAGACAGACAGGTAGGGATAAGGAGGAAAGGGCAGGGAAGGTACTTAAGTGTTTCATTCTCTCGCTTGGTTATTGAGAATTATTCATGATGTTGATGGTGTGATGGTGTTTGTACGTGTTTTTATATCCACGAAGACCTGATTCCAAGGGGCGTAGAACGGCGTAAACATAGGCAAGTGTGGGAGGGAATATAAAGGGTTGTTTGTGTATATGTGTGTGTTGTTGTGAGTGTGGTGGCGACAGAAGGGCAGCGTGATGGTTGTGGTGGTGCAGGTGGGTGGTGCTTAATGAGGGAGTGGTGGGGTGTATGTGTAATGATGGGGAAGGATGAAGATGGGTGGTGATGTAGTGGGTTTGGTGTGACAGTAATGGGGAAGCGGTTGGGTGGTCATGATGTAGTGCTGGTGAGGTGGTAGGGTGGTGGTGGTGGTGGTGGTGGTGGTGCTGGGTGGTGGTGGTGTTGGTGGTGGTGGTGCTGGATGGTGGTGGTGGTGGTGGCGGTGGTGGTCCTACTGCTGGAGGAGGCAAGGACGCGGGGTCGTCAGGCTGCTGCTCCCACGGTATTGTTTCTGTCGCGAGGGAATCACGGAGGCTTAAGGTCTTTGGGGAACGTGAAAGAAGATAAACTATTATTAAAGAAAATACTGATTGTCTTTTGTGGATGCAGTAAAAGTGGATCAACGAAAGACTCAACCACAATAAATCTAACAACAAGAAAAATATATTTACGATAAAAACTAAGTCCTTGGACAACTTTCAAGGCTGTCATAGAGGAGTGCCAAGCTACAGGTGGAGTGTGTCAGGCAAGCATGGCAGGAGGTGCATGGCAGGAGGTGCATGGCAGAAGGTGCATGGCAGGAGGTGCATGGCAGGAGTGTGGCAGAGTCATGGCAAGGAGGTGCATGGCAGGAGGTGCATGGCAGAAGGTGCATGGCAGGAGGTGCATGGCAGGAGGTGCATGGCAGAAGGTGCATGGCAGAAGGTGCATGGCAGGAGGTGCATGGCAGGAGGTGCATGGCAGAAGGTGCATGGCAGAGGTGCAGGGGCAGGAGGTGCATGGCAGGAGGTGCATGGCAGAAGGTGCATGGCAGAAGGTGCATGGCAGGAGGTGCATGGCAGAAGGTGCATGGCAGGAAGGTGCATGGCAGAGGTGCATGGCAGGAGGTGCATGGCAGAAGGTGCATGGCAGGAAGGTGCATGGCGGGAGGTGCATGGCAGAGGGTGCATGGCAGAAGGTGCATGGCAGGGAGGTGCATGGCAGAAGGTGCATGGCAGAAGGTGCATGGCAGAAGGTGCATGGCAGGAGGTGCATGGCAGGAGGTGCATGGCAGAAGGTGCATGGCAGAAGGTGCATGGCAGGAGGTGCATGGCAGGAGGTGCATGGCAGAAGGTGCATGGCAGAAGGTGCATGGCAGGAGGTGCATGGCAGGAGGTGCATGGCAGGAGGTGCATGGCAGGAGGTGCATGGCAGGAGGTGCATGGCAGGAGCGTGCATGGCAGGGAGGTGCATGGCAGGAGGTGCATGGCAGGAGGTGCATGGCAGGAGGTGCATGGCAGGAGGTGCATGGCAGGAGGTGCATGGCAGGAGGTGCATGGCAGGAGGTGCATGGCAGGAGGTGCATGGCAGGAGGTGCATGGCAGGAGGTGCATGGCGAGTGCGTGCATGGCAGGAGGTGCATGGCAGGAGGTGCATGGCAGGAGGTGCATGGCAAGGAGGTGCATGGCAGGAGGTGCATGGCAGGAGGGGCATGGGGGCAGGGGAGGTGCATGGCAGGAGGTGCATGGCAGGAGGTGCATGGCAAGGAGGTGCATGGCAGGAGGTGCATGGCAGGAGTGCATGGCAGGAGGTGCATGGAAAGGAGGTGCATGGCAGGAGGTGCATGGCAGGCGGTGGCATGGCAGGAGGTGCATGGCAGAGGTGCATGGCAGGAGGTGGCATGGCAGGAGGTGGAAAGTGCAGAGAGGTGCATGGCAGGAGGTGCATGGCAGGAGGTGCATGGCAGGAGGTGCATGGCAGGAGGTGCATGGCAGGAGGTGCATGGCAGGAGGTGCATGGCAGGAGGTGCATGGCAGGCGGTGGCATGGCAGGAGGTGCATGGCAGGAGGTGCATGGCAGGCGGTGGCATGGCAGGCGGGTGGCATGGCAGGAGGGTGCATGGCAGGAGGTGCATGGCAGGCGGGGGCCCATGGCAGGAGGTGCATGGCAGGAGGTGCATGGCAGGCGGTGGCATGGCAGGAGGTGCATGGCAGGGAGGTGCATGGCAGGAGGTGCATGGCAGGCGGTGGCATAGCAGGAGGTGCATGGCAGGAGGTGCATGGCAGGCGGTAGCATGGCAGGCGGTGGCATGGCAGGTGGTGGCATGGCAGGAGGTGCATGGCAGGAGGTGCCATGGCAGGAGGTGCATGGCAGGAGGTGCATGGCAGAAGGTGCATGGCAGAAGGTGCATGGCAGGAGGTGCATGGCAGGAGGTGCATGGCAGGAGGTGCATGGCAGGAGGTGCATGGCAAGGCAGAGAGGTGCATGGCAGGAGGTGCATGGCAGGAGGTGATGCATGGGCAAAAGGTGCATGGCAGGAGGTGCATGGCGGAAAGTGCATTGCAAAAGGTGCATGGCTGAAGGTGCATGGCAAAAGGTGCATGGCAGGAGGTGCACGGCAGAAGGTGCATCGCAAAAGGTGCATGGCAGGAGGTGCATGGCAGGAGGTGCATGGCAGAAGATGCATGGCAAAAGGTGCATGACAGGAGGTGCATGGCAGAAGATGCATGGCAAAAGGTGCATGGCAGGAGGTGCATGGCAGGAGGTGCATGGCAGAAGGTGCATGGCAGGAGGTGCATGGCAGGAGGTGCATGGCAGGAGGTGCATGGCAGGAGGTGCATGGCAGGAGGTGCATGGCAGGAGGTGCATGGCAGGAGGTGCATGGCAGGAGGTGCATGGCAGGAGGTGCATGGCAGGAGGTGCATGGCAGGAGGTGCATGGCAAAAGGTGCATGGCAGGAGGTGCATGGCAAAGGTGCATGGCAGAAGGTGTATGGCAGAAGGTGCATGGCAGGAGGTGCAGGGCAGGAGGTGCATGGTCAGGAGTGAGGTGCATGGCAGGAGGTGCATGGCAAAGGTGCATGGCAGGAGGTGCATGGCAAAAGGTGCATGGCAGGAGGTGCATGGCAGGAGGTGGCATGGCAGGGAGGTGCATGGCAGGAGGGTTGCATGGCAGGAGATGCATGGCAGGAGGTGCATGGCAAAAGGTGCATGGCAAAAGGTGCATGGCAGGAGGTGCATGGCAAAAGGTGCATGGCAGGAGGTGCATGGCAAAAGGTGCATGCAAAAGGTGCATGGCAGAAGGTGCATGGCAAAAGGTGCATGGCAGGAGGTGCATGGCAGGAGGTGCATGGCAGGGGGGTGCATGGCAGAAGGTGCATGGCAAAAGGTGCATGGCAGGAGGGTGCATGGCAGGAGGTGCATGGCAGGAGGTGCATGGCAGGAGGTGCATGGCAAAAGGTGCATGGCAGGAGGTGCATGGCAGAAGGTACATGGCAGAAGGTGTATGGCAGAAGGTGCATGGCAGGAGGTGCATGGCAGGAGGTGCATGGCAAGGAGGTGCATGGCAGGAGGGGCATGGCAGGAGGTGCATGGCAGGAGGTGCATGGCAAAAGGTGCATGGCAGGAGGTGCATGGCAAAAGGTGCATGGCAGGAGGTGCATGGCAAAAGGTGCATGGCAGGAGGTGCATGGCAGGAGGTGCATGGCAGGAGGTGCATGGCAGAAGGTGCATGGCAAAAGGTGCATGGCAGGAGGTGCATGGCAGGAGGTGCATGGCAGGAGGTGCATGGCAGGAGGTGCATGGCAAAAGGTGCATGGCAGGAGGTGCATGGCAGAAGGTGCATGGCAGGAGGTGCATGGCAGGAGGTGCATGGCAGGAGGTGCATGGCAGGAGGGTGGCATGGCAGGAGGTGCATGGCAAAAGGTGCATGGCAAAAGGTGCATGGCAGGAGGTGCATGGCAAAGGTGCATGGCAGGAGGTGCATGGCAAAAGGTGCATGGCAAAAGGTGCATGGCAGAAGGTGCATGGCAAAAGGTGCATGGCAGGAGGTGCATGGCAGGAGGTGCAGGGCAGAGGTGCATGCAGGAGGTGCATACAGAAGGTGCATGGCAGGAGGTGCATGGCAGGAGTTGCATGGCAGGAGGTGTATGGCAGGAGGTGCATGGCAAAAGGTGCATGGCAGGAGGTGCATGGCAGAAGGTGCATGGCAGAAGGTGCATGGCAGAAGGTGCATGGCAGGAGGTGCATGGCAGGAGGTGCATGGCAGGAGGTGCATGGCAGGAGGTGCATGGCAGGAGGTGCATGGCAGGAGGTGCATGGCAAAAGGTGCATGGCAGGAGGTGCATGGCAGAAGGTGCATGGCAAAAGGTGCATGGCAGGAGGTGCATGGCAGGAGGTGCATGGCAGGAGGTGCATGGCAGGAGGTGCATGGCAGGAGGTGCATGGCAGGAGGGGACCAGCGTGTTGGGCAGCCGTGCCATGACTGCGTGCTTGAGGAAGGCGCCTCCTGTGCCACGCTGCAGGAGGCTCCGAGGGGCGGCATCTGCGGCTGCCTGACAGTGTCCCGCTGCCCACTGTGGAAGAAGGACGCGCCCTCGGGGACGTGGTTTCCTTACCGCTCTGCTGCCCTCTCTCCTGATGGCCTCTCGCCTCCTGACCCTTTGTCCCGGCGGTGCAGAGCCGCCTGGCCTGCGTGGATCGGGGCTCACCCTCGCCGGGGCTATGCGTCTCCCTTCACCCTGGCCCCTGGGGCTGCATGGGGCCTGCTGGGCGGCGGGGGGCGAGCTGACCTGGCCCCGCCCCTCGCTGATCTGGCCACGCCCCTTATCACGCCCTCGCCGGCGGGGAGCCAATGAACGGTGTTGCAGGGGAGCCACGCCTCTCGCTGGCGTCGGTGACAATAACTATTTAAAGGTAAGGAAAGTAGGCGTGTTAAACTTGGACTCTGTGAGGAATAAAGTTTGCATTTTCGATCCTCGGGAATACTAACAAGGGCGCCGCCGCCTCCTCGCCTTAACGATTTTCATGTATTTCCCTCGCAACGTGCATGCCTGGACTGCGTGCGGCGTGCTGTCCGCCGCTCATGACTCGCGGCGCCGTGCACTGCCGCGTCACGACACCGCGGTGCCCTTAAGGGCCATTACCATCATGTGTGATGCTAGATGTTATGCATTACTGGATGTGCAGAGAGAGAGAGAGAGAGAGAGAGAGAGAGAGAGAGAGGAGAGAGAGAGAGGGGAGAGATTGGGTTTCAATGTCAGTCAAAGCCATTTAGTGAATATTACAATACATGCGTCGCTACCGGGCATCTGGCTTCTGATCTCTTACATGTAGTTTGTTAGTAGAAGCCTGCTGTATGTAGGTCAGCAGATATCCTCTTGATAGACCAATGGGTGTCCTGGTATCTGTTCATCCTATGTATTCCTATGCATTCCTCCTCCTCCTCCTCCTACTCCTCCTACTCCTACTCCTCCTCCTCCTCCTCCTCCTCCTCCTCCTCCTCCTCCTCCTCCTCCTCCTCCCCTCCTCCTCCTCCTCCTCCTCCTCCTCCTCCTCCTCCTCCTCCTCCTCCTCCTCCTCCTGTGCTTCGTCACGCGGGGTACAGTTTAGGAGGCATTGTTGAGGACACGGGCACATAGATCGCCTTGCAGACAGCCGCGTTACTTATCAGCCTTGCAACGTAGTGTTATTATTAGCATTACTTTTCCCATCGATCATTGTCATCATCAGGTGTAGATTTTGAGGTCACTGCACACTGCCAATTGGTAAACCTTGATCATTCTTATTATATACACGCAGGTATTAACCCTATTTTGCATACGTACTTACGTGCATTCTTCTTCCTGTAATGGCAAACAACTCAACTGTGATCTGACCTCAATATATTTAACCCCTTCACGCCCAGATCTTTCCTTAGCTACACAAAATCGTCTGTTGTTACCCATAAAATTATGAAAATAGACTTAATATTCCGAATTAGCTAGTGGATAAGGATACTAAACAGATCATATCTTTTGAAATATTGCTTATATCTATTAAAAAACATCTAATGGTTGTCAGATTACAATGAAAATTACGTGCTGGGCCTCAAGGGGTTAACGTGTTGTCGGCTTACGTCGTTATGATGTTATATTTGTTGTCTTTGTGGTTTCTTTCGTCTGTCCGTTCTTCCATCCAGTACTTAGGCTCCAAAAGGGTAATGGATGCGCCTGAATTCTCATTAGTCAGTACCCGATGATGGACGCCGCTGCTGTGCCTCACGGTAGACGCTTAGTTATGAGGCCAAGATGTTGCATTATTCATTTATTTCCTACAGACACACACGCATTTCTCTCTCTCTCTCTCTCTCTCTCTCTCTCTCTCTCTCTCTCTCTCTCTCTCCTCTCTCATCTCTCTCTCCTCCTCTCTCTCTCCTCCTCTCTCCTCCTCTCTCCTCTTCTCTCCCTCCTCTCCTCTCTCTCCCTCTCCTCTCTCTCCTTCTCCTCTTCCTCTCTCTCTCCTCTCGCTCATCACACACACTCTCTCTTTCTCTCTCTCCTCCCACATTTTCTTGCTTGTCAGAGTTGGACAGTGAAGGAAGAGGAGTCAAAATGAAGCATGACACATTCAGACACATTCACAGAATAAAACACAAGACATTCTAAGCGGAGGAAGCAAAGAAAATAACACTGAAGAGAATGGAACAGGGAAGGAGGGTTGACAACAGACATGAAAGAACTGACAAAGATCTGAAGTGACTGCATACAATTGTCGCCCCTTTGTATAACGTGCAATATAGTTATTATACGTGTCTTTAGAAAGCATCAAGCTGTCCTTTCTACCCTATTGTTATCTCTCTCTTCTACCTAAAAGGAAAAATAGAGCCTGACACTTGGTTACTCCTCGCACCTTATTTCCAGTCCACTTCTTTTCCTTCCTCTAATCTTTTTCTTCAGCCCTCCCTCCTCCCCTCTGCCCGGCACTTGAAGAGATAAGGTCGTTCCAAGGCAGACAGTCACGTTTTCTTTCCCTCTCTTTTTCTTATGGGTCGGATGGAGGGTGAAGTCCGGCCTTGAAGACGAGACAATTTGCAAAGGGTCGAGGGGCGGTCAAAAACTCCACTGACTATATTACGTGGACTGGAAGTAAGATTGATGGTAGGAGCACAGCAGGGTGGGTTCAGACACCGTGCAAGCCTCCCTTAGCGCTCTGCACGCACCCTCGCCGGTCGGATAAGGTGTTATAGTGACCCTAAAACCTGTCGGCGGTGTTGCTGGTTGTAGGATTGACACCAAAAACAAAGCCAGCTCGAGAACCTCTATTTCTTTGTCGTTCCCCGCAGAAGAAGAAGAAGAAGAAGAAGAAGAAGAAGAAGAAGAAGAAGAAGAAGAAGAAGAAGAAGAAGAAGAAGAAGAAGAAGAAGAAGGGGAGAAAGACGAGGCCCTTTATATAATTCTACAAAACGAAAAACATCAAGAACAACAACTACAGTTAGAAGAAGAAAAAGAAGAAGAAGACTAGGAAGAGGAGGTCCCTTATCAAGAGGGTTGTGCTCTAAGTCCGTGTAATTAGACTAACATTTTTATTATCACCTTCGTGATTCTGCTGTCACCGCGTGGGTCGTGGCCACTGACCCCAAAGTCACTTAATAAGTCTGATCCGTCGCGCAAGACATCCTCTCACATGTATTTCCCTGGGTACCTTATTACCGAATTATGCTTGCATGAGGCGCCCCGGGGTGGTGCAGGGTCGGAGTCTTCAAGGGAGTTAGCGGAGGGCACCGTTTCCCTTCTAAGCCACTATTCCATGCACACTTTTCCCTTTAAGACACTATTCCAGTCACACTTTTCCCTTCTAAGCCACTATTCCATGCACACTTTTCCCTTCTAAGACACTATTCCAGTCACACTTTTCCCTTCTAAGACACTATTCCAGTCACACTTTTCCCTTCTAAGACACTATTCCAGTCACAATTTTCCCTTCTAAGACACTATTCCAGTCACACTTTTCCCTTCTAAGACACTATTCCAGTCACACTTTTCCCTCTAAGACACTATTCCAGTCACACTTTTCTCTTCTAAGACACTATTCCATTCACACTTTTCCCTTCTCACTATCCCTATCCTATCACATACTAGTTATTTCCTTTCTTTTTTCTCTCTTCTCATCCCCAGACAACAAACATTGGCATAAAAACGCCTCCCCGAGACTCTTACTTTCTTTCTGCCATAGACTTAAAAGTGTAGCCACTCGAAAGCTTTCATGAATTCCTTTATAAGTTAGTTAGTTCAAGGATATCATTTTAGTAATGTTTTAGGGTTTCCTTGATCGCCTCAGTTTTATCTCCGGTGTTTTGCTTTAGTGGTGCTTTATTCTCGCCACCCTCGGCCACCTCTCCGTCGCTCGCCACTTCCAGCTCTGCCATAAACAAGGAAGAGCTCGACGTCGATATTTACCGCCGCCGTAAATACTCCGATAGTCACGATTTTCCTTGAGTATATAAATTAATGTAAACATAATATTTAGTGGCCCTCGATCCTATGAGCCGAAAATTAAAGCGCCACACATACTACTTTCCCTCCCTCCCTCCATCTTGATCTTTACTCTCCAATAACCCTTTCCTTATTTCTCCTTCACCTCTTGATTTATCTCTTCATTCCTTGCTTCCCTCATTTCTTCTCTTCTATATATAGGGTGGCATGGGTCAGGTGAGGTATGGGTCGGCGGCGGCTTGAACATAGCTAACACAAGGGCTCGTGGGCCCTTCGGACCCATGTATTGATTTTGTAGTACAGTAAAAAATCTCTAATTCTATCTAATTGGGGGGAGAACTGGGTCGAATTAGCCGAAAGTCCGAATTATCCGATGGTTACCTCTAGCCCCTCCACACAATAATAAGTCGCTCAAACAGATTGATTGTATTTTTTTTTTTTTTATTTTACATCACAAGGAACTGGCCAAGGGCACAACAAAAATGGGTAACACAAAGCCCGCTTAGTTGCCAGTCCCTATAAAGGAGACAGTAAGAGAATAAAATAAGAAAGAGGGGTGAGCCAATTTAGTTCGGGAGGTGTCTTGTTACTCTTCTTTTGAAAAGATGTAAGTCATAGGAAGGTGGAAGAATAAAAACAGGAAGAGAGTTCCAGAGTTTACCAGTGAAAGGGATGAAAGAGTAAAGATACTGATTAACTCTTGCATTAGGAAGATGGACAGAATAGGGATGAGAATGAGTAGAAAGTCTTGTGCAGCGAGGCCGCGGGAGGGGGGGAGGCATGCAGTTAGCAAGTTCAGAAGAGCAGTGAGCATGAAAATAACGGTAGAAGAGAGCAAGAGAAGCAACATTGCGGCCGTGATTTAAAGATTGAAGACAGTCAGTCAGAGGAGGGGAGTTGATGAGACGAAAAGCTTTTGATTCAATCCTGTTTAGGAGAGCTGTATGAGTGGCTCCTCCCCAAACATGTGAGACATACTCCATACATGGGCGGATAAGGCCCCTGTAGAGAGCAAGCAATTGGGAGGGAGAAAAAAAAGGACGCAGACGCCACAGGACACCGAACTTCCTAGAAGCTGATTTAGCAAGAGATGAGATGTGAGATTTCCAGTTCAGATTTTTAGTAAAGGATAGTCCTAGAATGTTCATTGTAGAAGAAGGAGACAGTTGAGTGTCATTGAAGAAGAGGGGATAGTTATCTGGAAGGTTTTGTCGAGTAGATAGGTGAAGAAATTGGGTTTTTGAGGCATTGAACAAAACAAGGTTTGCTTTGCCCCAATCAGAAATTATAGAAAGATCAGAAGTTAGGCGCTCGGTGGCATCTCTCCGTGAATCACTTAGTTCCTGTTGAGTTGGACGTCTAATAAACGACGTTGAAAAATGCAGGGTAGAATCATCAGCGTAGGAGTGGATAGGGCTTTGAGTTAGACTTAGAAGATCATTAATGAATAATAGAAAGAGAGTGGGTGATAGGACAGAACCCAGGGGAACACCACTATTGATACCTTTAGGAGAAGAACAATGTCCGTCTACAGTAGCTGCAATAGAACGGTTTGAAAGGAAACTTAAGATGAAGGTACAGAGAGAAGGATAGAAACCGAATGAGGGTAGTTTGGAAATTAAAGATTTGTGCCAGACTCTATCAAAAGCTTTTGATATGTCAAGGGCAACAGCAAAAGTTTCACCGAAATCCCTAAAGGAGGATGACCAAGATTCAGTTAGGAAAGCTAGAAGATCGCCAGTAGATCGCCCTTTACGGAAACCGTACTGACGATCAGATAGAAGATTGTGAGCAGATAGATGCTTAAGAATCTTCTTATGTGTCATAGATTCAAAAACTTTAGAAAGGCAGGAAGTCAAAACTATAGGACGGTAGTTTGAAGGATTAGAACGGTCACCCTTCTTAGGAACAGGTTGGATGTGAGCAAATTTCCAGCAAGAAGGAAAGGTGGAAGTAGATAGACAAAGACGGAACAGTTTGACCAGGCAAGGTGCAAGCACAGAAGCACAGTTTTTGAGAACAATAGGAGGGACTCCGTCAGGACCGTAAGCCTTCCGAGGATCTAGGCCAGAAAGGGCAAAGAAAACATCATTCCGAAGGATCTTAATGACAGGCATAATATAGTCAGAGGGTGGAGGAAAAGGAGGAACAAGCCCTTCATCAACCAGAGTGGAATTTTTAGCAAAGGTTTGAGCGAAGAGTTCAGCTTTAGAAGTAGATGAGACAGCTGTGGAGCCATCTGGGTGAAGCATAGGAGGGAAAGATGATGAAGAAAAATTGTTAGAGATGTTATTAGCTAGATGCCAGAAGTCACGAGAGGAATTTGATTCAGAAAGATTTTGACATTTTCTATGAATGGAAGAGTTTTTGGCAAGTTGAAGTAAAGATTTGGCATGATTACGGGCAGAAATATAAAGGGCATGAGTATCAGGAGATTACTTGTACTCACCTTGTAACACTCTCTCTCTCTCCTCTCTCTCTCTCTCTCTCCTCTCTCTCTCTCTCTCTCTTCTTCTCTCCCCTCTCTCTCTCTCTCTCTCTCTCTCTCTCTCTCTCTCTCTCTCTCTCTCTCTCTCTCTCTCTCTCTCTCTCTCTCTCTCTCTCTCTCTCTCTCTCTCTCTCTCTCTCTCTCTCTCTCTTTCAGTATTGAAGTAATGATTAATCTAGCAATGCCTATCATATCATTTATGCCTTGTAGTAAGCTTTGCCTAAATTGTGATTTTTAAGGAATATCTAAGTATCATGTCATTGTGAATTGGCTGAAATAGGGACTTCTAATCATTGTAACTGAAAACTGACTCCAGATTCGCGTTCAGCATGCCCGATAACTGCTAGGAACAAATTTTCCAGCAAATCTATTTTTCAAAAAGATTGCAAAAAATTTAAGGCTGACCCCTTGCAAAATTTGCAATATTTTTTGCAAAATAGATTTGTTTGAAAATTTGTTCCTAGCAGTTTTCGGGCATGCTGAACACGAATCTGGAGTCAGTTTTCAGTTACAATGATTAGAAGTCCTTATTTCAGCCAATTCACAATGACATGATACTTCCAGATATTCCTTAAAAACCACAAATTAGACAAAACTTACTACAAGAGATAAAAATATGATTGGAATTGCTAGATTAATCATTATTTCAATACATCGATCAGTATTAGTATTATCAGTATTAATATTAGTATTAATAATCCCTATTTGAGCCACCCATGCGATTATCAAAGTACTTATAAAAACCTAGGAATACTACAGCAATCCTGTGGGACTTCTAATGCCCTCCCATGACTCCTGTAGGATGCGTGAAGAAGCAAAGAGGCCCGTGAAGGACTCTGAAGGATTGTATACAAAGCGAAGGATACTTAAAAAAAATTGTTCTTCCTCCTCCCATTTCCTCTCCTCCCTTTCTTCTCCTCCTTCCTCCTCCTCCTCTCCTCCCTTCCTTGTCCCAACTCCTTCCTTCTCTTCCCCCTCTCCCCTTTTTCCTCCTCCTCGTCCTTCCTTCCCCTCCCCCCCTTCCTCCTCCTATCCCCTTCTTCCTCCTCCCCTTTCCGCCTTCTTCCTCCGCCTATCGAATTTATACGATAATTATAAATGATCATATATCAGATATGTGTGTGTGTGTGTGTGTGTGGGGTTGATTTCCGACGCGATAAAGAGGCCTTGTTGTTGATTAAGCCCCGTTGGCCCAGGGGACGCTCGTCTACCTGGCTGTGTGTTCGTGTTTTCTTTTTATTGTGTGTCCCTGTGAGAGCCTCCACCGCATCCGGGCACGTGTTGGTGGGAGTTGCAAGTATTAAAGGACCGTGTTCTGTATGTTGTCTTTTATATCAGCGTAATGGCCAACACCAAGCTGCCTCCCATACACTGTCTGTCACACCCAAGGGGACGGAGGGTTAATCTGTATTTGCGATTCGCTCTTTCTATAAACTATAATTATGTGTATGAATCCATGTGGTGGTTCCTGGCTCGACTGCATTAACATGAAAGCAATAATTGTAGGTTCTATTCAATTTCTCTATCATTTCATAAAGAAGAAAATGTGTTAGTGTTTAGAAAAGGAGAATATATTTGTGCTTGTATATATGTATGTGATATGAATCTGTTAATTCGTATACATAGCTATTGTCTTCCAGATCATCATACTTCTAACGGGCAACTTCTGCTAGTAATGATAATAGTAATGATAATGATGATCGTAAAACAAATAAAGGGATGATTTTCACGTTGTTGTAGTAAATAAGGTAGTTCCCAAAGGGTGGTGAGTGAGCCTGTACTGTATACGGGAGGTTGATCAGAGTGTCTTTATACTCACAGGGCGCATATTCCCCAACTCTATGCGAGTATGTGGTTTCCCAGTGAAGACGCTTGGCAGTAGCACCGAATCTAACCATAGGATTTTCTCGCAAATGCCCTCATTGTGATTTCCACTCAAAGTTACCCTATAGTAAAATCAATAAACCTTACCTACCCTAACCGTAACCTAACGTAACCTAACCTGACGTGTTCAAAAGTAAACGCGACATACTGTTCCAGAAAACGGGACTATACTCACGGGGCGAGTACTGAGCTTGTGCTGATGAGAGGTAGAGGAAAGTGTGATTGTTTCTCATAGTGGCAGAGCGACGGTGTGAGAGTTACCTTTCTCCCGTCACCACGAATTTCTCAAAGTTCTCATTAAGTTCTCTGTTATCAAAATAGTATACTTTGAAAACTTCATGTGCAGAAAGGGGTTTAATTTGCTTCAATATCTTTCTTGATTTATCTGATGGACGTGTTGAACCATTGGCTTGTGTTTAGGTATTCACAGAAATCAGTTTATAAATATATGAATATGCAAACAAGTGGAGTACATAAAAAGGAAAACAGTACATTGAGTGTCGTTATCTGCACAGTAATTCCCACCTTGCCTTGCACACCACGTCTCTGCGAGGGGAGGACGAGAGGAGAACACCCAATTTGTTAGGCAGTCGTGATTGGGTCCAAAAAGAAAGAAAAAAGGATGCAAGCCGCTCAGCAATCAATCCGCAGTAGTGATTTGGTGAGAAAGAAGTCCATCTATCCATTCATCTATCTATCTATCCATGCATCCATCCATCTATCCATCTATCCTGCCACCGTGATTGCACAGGGATAGATGACCTCGCCTTCTTTATCCCTACGTATTTATTTAACTTCCATTTTCCAGTTCATTCTCTCTCTCTCTCTCTCTCTCTCTCTCTCTCTCTCTCTCTCTCTCTCTCTCTCTCTCTCTCTCTCTCTCTCTCTCTCTCTCTCTCTCTCTCTCTCTCTCTCTCTCTCTCTCTCTCTCTCTCTCTCTCTCTCTCTCTCTCTCTCTCTCTCTCTCTCTCTCTCTCTCGCTCTCTCTCTCTGTCTCACTTTAACACTTTAACACTTTAACACTTTATTATGTTTGCCATTTTACAATATTTTATAATGATTATAACAGGCTAGGGGTTGCAAACAGCTCTTTACAAGCAAAAGCTTTTTGGGCAAAG
>JACEEZ010015177.1:67500-90000 GCA_016584305.1 Chionoecetes opilio
TGTTGCACTAAGAACTTGATAACTTTTAACTTTTGAGACATCTAAAACCACAACGATATATTTTGCATCTCAAATTATAATCACGCTCTTGTTATTCCTAGAAATATCTCTTTTACGGACGTTTTATTTAGCATTATGATTTTTCAACAATGAATTAACGCGTATAATTCTCGCCCCGTAAAAAGTTAAGTCAGTTTTTTAAGCTCAGAACTTTTTCATAGTTTAAATCACATGAAAAATTTCGTAACACATTACTGTATATGGATGTAACGTCAGTGAGAGAGAGAGAGAGAGAGAGAGAGAGAGAGAGAGAGAGAGAGAGAGAGAGAGAGAGAGAGAGAGAGAGAGAGAGAGAGAGAGAGAGAGAGAGAGAGAGAGAGAGAGAGAGAGAAAGAGAGAGAGAGAGTCTAAAGTTCTCGCTGGGTGTTCCCTTAGGCAAAATACTAGACAGGAAGTTTGAATATATTGCACAATTTAGATCCCGTGTAGAGTAAATACACTGGATTATTTCGCAACACGCGTTAGAATAACTGGTTCAACTATCTGGCAATCTCTCTGTTGAAGTAAAACGGCATTGCTGTGGAACGGTGGTAGTAGTAGTAGTAGTAGTAGTAGTAGTAGTAGTAGTAGTAGTAGTAGTAGTAGTAGTAGTAATAGTAGTAGTAGTAGTAGTAGCAGTAGTAGCAGTAATTTCATCTATCCATTGGTTTTATATTTATCTATTTACTTTTATGTTGAATACCCAAAGCACTACCGTAGATAACAGTAAAGTCGCCACCTGCAATCATGTCGCCAGGCGCCATATATTACGAATTATAGCATTACTACTCATTCTTATGTGCCACTGAAGATAATACACAGTAGTTTATATCATGACTGTATAATCTAATCTGTTTCAGAGTTGTTTTGTGCTTTGTATCTGCGAGTATATACGGTTTCAAATTTCACTACTACGTTTTTTTCGGGCAACGACGACAGCGGTACGACATAGTAGTAAATAAACACTAGATGGCGACTTTTTTGTTGGTAGCCACTTTGTAGATATTTTTGTCATTTGTTCATTTATAGCCATAATATGACACAGATGAAGACACAAAATGACACAGAGTCTCCAGATAGCCCCTTCTAACTTTCCTGAAATCATGGATGTAGAAATGTAAGTATTAACGCCACCACACGTCTGTAAATAGAAAAAAAAGTTGTCCTGGCGAATTTACTGTTATCTACGGTACACAACGTTTTGTTTTCAATGACAGACAATAATACTAAATGATAATTCTTTTAATTCATTTAAAAAGCATAGTTTTGAAAAGTAGATAAATTAGGAAGATGACAAGGTAACATGGAAATATAGAAGGAAAATTGGAAATATAGAAAGAAGAAGAGGAAGGAGCAAAGAGAATTAAAGGGAAACGAGGAGGAGGAGGAAGAAGAATAAGGAGATAGAAGAAGAAAAATGCAAAGAAAATAAGAGGGAAACGAGGAGGAGGAAGAAGAATAAAGAGATGGAAGAAGAAAAGAGCAAAGAATAGTAGAGAGCAAGGAGGAAGAGGAGGAGGAGGAAAAAGAATAAGAAGAAAGAAGGTGAAAAAAGTAAAAAAAAGAAGAGGGAAACGAGGAGGAGGAAGAAGAATAAGGAGATGGAAGAAGAAAAAAACAAAGAAAAGAGGAGGGAAAGGTGGAAGAGTAGCGAGAGAATAGGTTGGACTGTAGACAGAGGCCCAGGTACGCCTCTTCTTCTTGGCGCAGGTAATTAGTAATGTAATTTGGCCGGGGAAAAGGTGTCGCTCCCTCCCAGGGGGAAAGACGGTCCTCCATATTACCCACGATTTTTTAAGGGAAGAAAGATGGAATGATGCAAAAAAACCACTAACGGTAAAAAATGGAAGAGATATGAGAGGAAGGAAAGCGGTGGAAGGAGGGACGCGATGATAAACAAAAAAGCAGATTAAGAAAATTTATAGAAAAAAAAGAGATGGATATAGAAATGAAACACGAACGGTACAGAATAGAAGAGATATAAGAGGAAGGAAATATATAGAAGGATGGGCACGTTGATACAAAATAACAAAAAGAGTAGATTACGAATATGAATAGAAAGAGTGGGATGGCTATAGAAATGAAGAGGCAGTGGATAAGGTAAAAAACATATTAAGAGCATGTAAATAAAATGGGATGTAGGGTGTGGGATGGAACAAAGACTACTCTATACAGTAAGTAGTCTTTGGATGGAACAATGTATAGTGATGTAATATTGCCATAGACAGATTACTGGTGGAGGTATATTACAGTGAGAGTTAAAAAAAAATGAGACTGATGAGGAATGAACGAAAGAATGAAAAGGAAGGAAGATAACAAGAGTGTCTGTCATGTTTGATGGATGAAAACGCTGCCAATAATTATATTAGTGATAATGTAAGTAATAGTAATAGTAGCGTTCAAGATATAGATAAGCAATTATGAGAAAATTAAGAAACACATGATAGTTGATTAATTAAACGATGAAAGGGTAGATAAAATAATGGTTCATGGAAGATGCAAGGGTAGATACAAAATTATGGTTAATTAAACGATGAAGGAGCAGATAAAAGGGGGAAAAAGAGAACAATAGAAGTAGTGAAAAGAGTAAGACAGAAAAAAGTAGGGATAAAAACATGTTGACAGTAGGAGTGAAGGTAATGAGGGAGAGAAAATTAAAAAGGGGCAAAAGGAAAAGAAAAAGTGAAAGGTAGTGAAAGGAGTAGGCCTGATAAAAGTAGGAATAAAAAAACATGTTGAAAGTAGGAGACAAGGGGATAGGGGAGAGTAAATGGGAAGAGAGAAACGACAAAAGGGAAGAGAGTTGGGTGGTGGAAACAGTAATGGGAGAGGGAAGGATGGTGGGGGGGGAGGGGTAAGGAGGATAGGTTGGTGGGGGGGACAGAAGGAGGGAAGAATGGTAGGGGTGAGGGGAAGGAGGGAAGGATGGTAGAGGGGAGGTGGTAGGAGGGAAGGATGGTAATGGGAGAGGAGGGAGGGAGGATAGGAGGGGAGGGAGGAGGATAGTGGTGGAGGGGAAGGAGGAGAGATGGTAGGGGGTGGGGCCAGGAGGGAAGGATGGATGGAGTGGGGAGGGAAGGAGGAAGGGAGGGAAGATGGTAGGAGGATGGGGCGGAGGGGAAGGATGGTGGTGTGGGGAGGGAAGGAAGGAGGGAGATGTAATAGTGGAGGAGGGAAGGTGGTAAGGGGGGAAGGAGGGAAGGATGGTAGGATGGGAGGGAAGGAGGGTAAGGATGGTAATGGGAGGGGAAGGAAGGAAGGATGGTGGGGGATTGGGACAGGAGGGAAGGATGGTGGGTGGAGGAGGGGAAGGAGGGAAGAATGGTAGGGGTGAGGGCAAGGAGGGAAGGATGGAAGGAGTGAGGGGGAAGGATGTATGGTGATGGAAGAGTGTCGGTTATTGGTGGGTGCATTGTGGTCACGCCCGAGGTGTGGTGGACGAGCGCGGAAATGAGAGAGAGAATGGTAATAGTGGACAAGGTGGTAGCTTTGTCTGTCTGTAACTGTCTGTCTGTGTCTGTCATGCTGTTAGGATGATGTCATGGTGGGCCTATGATGTGGTGTGATGTGTGTGGTGGTGTGTGGCTGTGTGTGTGAGTGATGTGTGTGTGTGGGGTGGAAGAGGAAGAATGGTAGGGTGATGGGCATAAAGAAAATAGGGACAGATATAATTGAAGCTTATTCAGTGAGCCGGTGAACCTACACGCGGAATTAACACGATAATACAAGTGTACGCTTCTCTCGTCTCTCTGCTCTTCTCGTCTCTCTGGTTCGATCTCTGGTGTGCTCTATTGCTCTGCTCTGTCGTTTGTTTCGGTGTTGTTTCTCTGCTCTTTCTTCGTGCATGTGTGGTGTTGTATAAGAACAAAGACAAATAAGAAAGAAATAACAAGGTAGTGAGCCACACAGAATAGACGAAAAACGACTTGAAACTTAGGAAAGTACATCATCCTTCTCTACTACATTCTCTCTCTACGTCTACTACATACTACATACTCTCTACTCTTCTACTTCTTACATACATACATCTACTCTACCTCCTCAATGTAGTCTAGAGACGAAAAAAAAAAATCAGGCAAAAAATGAACAAAAAGTAAGGGACGAAATGGAAGAATATCATAGCCAAATAATTTTTCTATATGAAAAAATAGAATATATAAAGCTTTTTCCTTAATAATAAACATCAGTTAGTTGTATCGAGAGATTGTAATCAAATGCAAGCCTCAAGAAAGCCTGAACAAAAAGTAGTTGCAGCGAGGAACTAATGAGAAAATTGTGTTCAAAGGAGAAAAATGAGAAATTTAAAAAGCAGATTTGCCTTAAGAAAAACCATAGTCTATTTTTTTTTAACACCAGGTCAAAAAACCTGACCTTCTGCACGAGAGATGATATTTGAATAAAGGAGAAAAAGGGAATATAGCAGTTTGCTAAAAAAATTTCAGTTTTTTTAGCATGAGGTTAACATATTATCAGGAAAATAGGCATTTAATTTTAACAGTTGAGAGCGTAATATAGAATGGAATTATTGCCTTGTTAAAAAAAATAGACTAGAGTAAAAAACTTAATTATGACAGAAAATCATGTAAATAAACAAGATGCAAGTGGAGTGGAAGGAGGAGCGGGAAAAGAAGTGACTCTATTTTCTTGTGCACATTCCCTTTTGTGGCATTAAATCAATCAATCTATTTATCTGTTTTTAGAGTTTATTTCTATTTTAGTTTATTATTTCTGTTTACTCTATTTTTTAGTTTATTATTTCTGTTTACTCTATTTTTTAGTTTATTATTTCTGTTTACTCTATTTTTTAGTTTATTATTTCTGTTTACTCTATTTTTTAGTTTATTATTTCTGTTTACTCTATTTTTTAGTTTATTATTTCTGTTTACTCTATTTTTAGTTTATTATTTCTGTTTACTCTATTTTTTAGTTTATTATTTCTGTTTACTCTATTTTTTAGTTATTATTTCTGTTTACCCCTATTTTTATTTTATTATTTCTGTTTGCTCTATTTTTTAGTTATTATTTCTGTTTACTCTATTTTTCGGGTTTATTATTTCTGTTTACTCTTTTTTTTTAGTTTATTATTTCTGTTTACTCTATTTTTTAGTTTATTATTTCTGTTTACTCTATTTTTTAGTTTATTATTTCTGTTTATTCTATTTTTTAGTTTATTATTTCTGTTTACTCTATTTTTTGGTTTAATATTTCTGTTTACTCTATTTTTTGGTTTATTATTTCTGTTTACTCTATTTTTTGGTTTATTATTTCTGTTTACTCTATTTTTTAGTTTATTATTTCTGTTTACTCTATTTTTTAGTTTATTATTTCTGTTTGCTCTATTTTTTAGTTTATTATTTCTGTTTACTCTATTTTTTAGTTTATTATTTCTGTTTACTCTATTTTTTAGTTTATTATTTCTGTTTATTCTATTTTTTAGTTTATTATTTCTGTTTACTCTATTTTTTAGTTCATTATTTCTGTTTACTCTATTTTTTGGTTTATTATTTCTGTTTACTCTATTTTTTAGTTTATTATTTCTGTTTACTCTATTTTTTGGTGAAACTACGAAGGAAAACCCCTAAGATAGGAATTAGGATGTTGTGGTTAAGGGTGATTGAAATGTGGTGGTGGTGTTGATAGGTATTAAGTGGATTATTGAGAGTGTTGGCGATGTGCTGGTGCTATCTTTAGTAGTAGTAGTAGTAGTAGTAGTAGTAGTAGTAGTAGTAGTAGTAGTAGTAGTAGTAGTAGAGCAGTAGTAGTAGTAGCAGCAGTAGTAGTAGTAGTAGTAGAAAGTAATAGCATTTAGTTAGTAGAAAGTAGTAGTAGTAGTACAGTAGTAGAGCAGTAGTAGTAGAAAAGGCAGCAGTAGTAGTAGTAGTAGTAGTAGTAGCAGTAGTAGTAGTAGTAGTAGTAGTAGTATTTAGTAGTAGTAAAAGTTAGTAGTTAGTAGCAGTAGTAGAAAAGTAGTAGTAGTAGAGTAGTATTAGAAGTAGTAGTATTTAAAAAGTAGTAGTAGTAGTAGTGTAGTAGTAGAACAGTAGTAGTAGTATAGTGGGTAGTAGTAGTAGTAGTAGTAGTAGTAGTAGTAGCAGTAGTAGTAGTAGTAGTAGTAGTAGTAGTAGTAGTAGTAGTAGTAGTAGTAGTAGTAGTAGTAGTAGCAGTAGTAGAACGTAGTAGTAGTAATAGTGTAGTAGCGTAGTAGTAGTAGTAGTAGTATAGTAGCAGTAGTAGAGCATTAGTAGTAGTAGCAGCAGCAGTAGTAGTAGTAGTAGTAGTAGTAGTAGTAGTGTAGTAGTAGTAGCAGTAGTAGAAGAAGTAGTAGAAAGTAGAAGTAGTAGTAGAAGTAGTAGTAGTAGTAGTAGTAGTAGTAGTATTAGAACAGTAGTAGTAGTAGTAGTAGTAGTAGTAGCAGTAGTAGTAGAAAGTAGTAGTAGTAGTAGTAGTATTAGTAGTAGTAGTAGTAGTAGTAGTAGTAGTAGTAGTAGTTAGCAGTAGTAGAACAGTAGTAGTAGTAGTAGTAGTAGTAGCAGTAGTAGTAGTAGTAGTAGTAGTAGTAGCAGTAGTAGAGCAGTAGTAGTAGTAGCAGCAGCAGTAGTAGTAGTAGTAGTAGTAGTAGTAGTAGTAGTAGTAGTAGTAGTAGTAGAACAGTAGTAGTAGTAGTAGTAGTAGTAGTAGTAGTAGTGGTAGTACCAGTAGTAGTAGTAGTAGTAGTAGTAGTAGTAGTAGTAGTACAACGGGAGTAGTAGTAGTAGTAGTAGTAGTAGTAGTACCAGTAGTAGTATAGTAGTAGTAGTAGCAGTAGTAGTAGTAGTAGTAGTAGTAGTAGTAGTACCAGTAGTAGTAGTAGTAGTAGAACAGTAGTAGTAGTAGTAGAAACAATACATATGGTTGTCTTCAGTTTACATCTATCTATCTATAATAATATAAGCGAAAGTGTGTCTGTCTGTCTGTCTGTCTGTCTGTCTGTCTGTCTGTCTGTCTGTCTGTCTGTCTGTCTGTGGGGTGTGTGTGTGTGTGGTGTGTGTGTGGTATAGGTTCCGCCCCCCGTGGCGAAATCACCTCATATGGAAACATTTTTGGAACCGGGTTGACCAGGGGAAGGTCATAAGCCCACTTATGAGATGATTCGATCACTTTTTTTTTTCTTCTTTTTTTTAGCAGCCTATTAGCGATAATTGTGAAAAAAAAAGTGGGTTGCGAGAATTGAGGAAACCTTGAGTAGGGTGATGGGTAATGGGTGAGTGAATGGGTGGGGGGGAGGGGTAGGGGTTTTGGGGTGATGGGTGAGGAATGGTGGGGGGTGATGGTTGGGGGTATGGGTATGGGTGAGGGAATAGGTGGGGAGTGATGGGTAATGGAAAAATATAAGCGAAAGTGTGTCTGTCTGTCGTCTGTCTGGGGTGTGTGTGGTGTGTGTGTGTGTGTGTCTGGTATGGGTTCCCGCCCTCTGTGGCGCAATCACCTCATTTTGAAACATTTTTGGAACCGGGTTGACCGGGGGAAGGTTTTAACCCCTTTTATGAAGATGATCCGATCACTTTTTTTTTTTTTTTTTTAGCAGCCCTATTAGCGATAATTGTGAAAAAAAAAGTGGGTTGCGAGAATTGAGGAAACCTTGATGTAGTGGTGATGGGTAATGGGTGAGTGAATGGGTGGGGTGATGGGTAATGGGTGTGGGGTGATGGGTGAGTGAATGGGTGGGGGGTGATGGGTTGGGGGTGATGGGTGATAGGTGAGGGAATAGGTGGGGGGTGATGGGTAATGGTAAATATAAGCGAAAGTGTGTCTGTCTGTCTGTCTGTCTGTGTGTGTGTGTGTGTGTGTGTGTGTGTGTCTGGTATAGGTTCCCCCCCCCCGTGGCGCAAATCCCCTCATATGGCAAATTTTTTGGGAAAACCGGGTTGAAAAGGGGAAGGTTTTAAGCCCAATTATGAGATGATCCGATCATTTTTTTTTTTTTTTAGCAGCCTATTACGATAATTGTGAAAAAAAAGTGGGTTGGGCGAGAATTGAGGAAACCTTGATGTAGGGTGATGGGTAATGGTGATGAATGGGTGGGGTGATGGGTAATGGGTGTGGGGTGATGGTAAATGAATGGGTGGGGGGGTGATGGGTGTGGGTGGGGGAAATAGGTGGGGTGTGATGGGTAAGGGGTTTGAGTGAATGGGTGTGTGGTGATGGGTAATGGGTGAGTGAATGGGTGGGGGGTGATGGGTAATGGGTGAGTGAATGGTGGGGGTGATGGGTAAGGGGTGAGTGAATGGGTGGGGGTAATACATACATTTCTACATCCATGATTTCAGGAAATAAAAAGGGCTATCTGGAGAGTCCGTGTTTGGGGGCCGAAGGCCCACCAAACACAGGTGGTGGGCCGAAGGCCCACCACCAATAGCCCTCCCGAGGAGCTAGCCAAAAATTTCCGCCCGGAGGGCGGCTTTGGGGCCCTATTTAATAATAAAAGCGAAAGTGTGTCTGTCTGCCCTGTCTGTGTGGGGTGTTTTGTGTGTGTGTGTTGTGTGTGTGTGTGTGTGTGTTTTGTGTGGTATAGGTTCCGCCCCCCGTGGCGCAAACACCTCATATGGCACTTTTTGGAATCAGGTTGACCAGGGGAAGGTCATAAGCCCACTTATGAGATGATCCGTCACTTTTTTTTTCTTTTTTTTTAGCAGCCTATTAGCGAGAATTGTGAAAACAAAAGTGGGTTGCGAGAATTGAGGCAGCCTTGATGTGGGGTTTGATGGGTAATGGGTGAGTGAATGGGTGGGGTGAATGGGTAATGGGTGTGGGGTGAGTGAATGGGTGGGGGTGATGGGTTGGGTGAGGGTGATGGGTGAGGGAATAGGTGGGGGTGATGGGTAATGGGTGAGTGAATGGGTGTGTGGTGATGGGTAATGGGTGAGTGAATGGGTGGGGGGGGGGATGGGTATGGGTGAGTGAATGGGTGTGTGGTGATGGGTAATGGGTGAGTGAATGGGTGGGGGGTAAATGGGTAATGGGTGAGTGAAGGGTGTGTGGTGATGGGTAATGGGTGAGTGAATAGGTGGGGGGTGAGTGAATGGGTGGGGGTGATGGGTAATGGGTGTGTGGTGATGGGTAATGGGTGAGTGAATGGGTGGGGGGTGATGGGTAATGGGTGATGAATGGGTGTGTGGTGATGGGTAATGGGTGAGTGAATGGGTGGGGGGTGATGGGTAATGGGTGAGTGAATGGGTGGGGGGTGATGGGTAATGGGGTGATAAATGGGTGTGTGGTGAGGGGTAATGGGTGAGTGAATGGGGGGGGTGAGGGGTAATGGGTGAGTGAAGGGGTGGGGGTGATGGGTAATGGGTGAGTGAATGGGTGAGGGGTGATGGTAATGGGTGAGTGAATGGTGGGGGGTGATGGGGTAATGGGTGAGTGAATGGGTGTGTGGTGATGGGTAATGGGTGAGTGAATGGGTGGGGGGTGAGTGAATGGGTGGGGGTGATGGGTAATGGGTGTGTGGTGATGGGTAATGGGTGAGTGAATGGGTGGGGGGGATGGGTAAGGGGTTGAGTGAATGGGTGGGGGTGATGGGTAATGGGTGAGTGAATGGGTGGGGGGTGATAGGTAATGGGTGAGTGAATGGGTGGGGGGTGATGGGTAATGGGTGAGTGAATGGGTGTGTGGTGATGGTAATGGGTGAGTGAATGGGTGGGGGGTGATGGGTAATGGGTGAGTGAATGGGTGGGGGTGATGGGAATGGGTGTGTGGTGATGGGTAATGGGTGAGGGAATGGGTGGGGGTGATGGGTAAGGGGTTTGAGTGAATGGGTGGGGGGTGATGGGTAATGGGTGAGTGAATGGGTGTGTGGTGATGGGAAATGGGTGAGTGAATGGGTGGGGGGTGGATGGGTAATGGGTGAGTGAATGGGTGGGGGGTGATGGGTAATGGGTGAGTGAATGGGGGGGGGGAATTAAAATACATTCTACTCCATGATTTCGGGAAAAGTTAGAAGGGGCTATCTGGAGAGTCCATGGTTTGGTGGGCCGAAGGCCCACCAAAAACACAGGTGTGGGGCCGAAGGCCCACCAATAGCCCTCCGCAGGAGCTAGCCAAAAAGTCCGCCCGGAGGGCGGCTTTGCGGCTAGTAATAATTAAGCGAAAGTGTTTTGGGTCTGTGTGTGTGTGTGTGTTTTGTGGGGGTCTAGGTTCCCCCCCCCCGTGGCGCAAACACCTCATATGGCACCTTTTGGAATAGGTTGACCAGGGGAAAGGTCATAACCCACTTATGAGATGATCCGATCACTTTTTTTTTTTTTTTTTTAGCAGCCTATTAGCGAGAATTGTGAAAAAAAAAAGTGGTTGCGAGAATTGAGGAAGCCTTGATGTAGGGTGAGGGGTAATGGGTGAGTGAATGGGTGGGGTGATGGGTAATGGGTGTGGGGTGATGGGTGAGTGAATGGGGGGGGGGTGATGGGTTGGGGTGATGGGTGATGGGTGAGGGAATAGGTGGGGGGTGATGGGTTAAGGGGTGAGTGAATGGGTTGTGGGGGTGGGTAATGGTGAGTGAATGGGTGGAGGTGATGGGTAATGGGTGATGAAGGGGTGGGGGGGTGATGGGTAATGGGTGAGTGAATGGGTGTGTGGGGATGGGTAAGGGGTGAGTGAATGGGTGGGGGTTGATGGGTAATGGGGAGTGAATGGGTGGGGGGTGATGGTTAAGGGGTGAGTGAATGGGTGGGGGTGATGGGTAATGGGTGAGTGAATGGGGGGGGGGTGTGATGGGTAATGGGTGAGTGAATGGGTGAGTGAATGGGTGTGTGGTGATGGGTAATGGGTGAGTGAATGGGTGGGGGGTGAGTGAATGGGTGGGGGGTGATGGGTAATGGGTGTGTGGTGATGGGTAATGGTGGTGTGGTGATGGGTAATGGGTGAGTGAATGGGTGGGGGTTGATGGGTAATGGTGAGTGAATGGGTGTGTGGTGATGGGTATGGGTGAGTGAATGGGTGGGGGTTGATGGGTAATGGGTGAGTGAATGGGTGGGGGGTGATGGGTAATGGGTGAGTGAATGGGTGGGGAGTGATGGGTAATGGGTGGGAATACATACATTTCTACATCCATGATTTCAGGAAAGTTAGAAGGGGCTATCTGGAGAGTCCATGTTTGGTGGGCCGAAGGCCCACCAAACACAGGTGGTGGGCCGAAGGCCCACCAATAGCCCTCCGCAGGAGCTAGCCAAAAAGTCCGCCCGGAGGGCGGCTTTGCGGCTAGTGCAATATAAATGGTCATCAGAATAGGCATTAACAAAATTATGTAAAATCATGTATAGGTCTTGTTTCTTGTAATTGTATTTGGAGAGAGAGAGAGAAAGAGAGAGAGAGAGAGAGAGAGAGAGAGAGAGAGAGAGAGAGAGAGAGAGAGAGAGAGAGAGAGAGAGAGAGAGAGAGAGAGAGAGAGAGAGAGAGAGAGAGAATATGTTGTTTAGTAGTGTTTGAGAGAGAGAGAGAGAGATAATATGTTTTTTAGTAGTGTTTGTGTTAATACTATCACTACTCATACCATTATAGGTGATGATGGTGACATGAATGGGAGATAAAGTAATGGTGATTAAAACTAATGGTCGTAACCTGATAAGTAATGGCAGTGGTGGTTGTGACAGTCATGATGTGAGGTGTGGCAGTGAGGATGATAGCAGTTATAGTGGTAGTAGTAGTATGAGAAGAAGTGGTGGTAGTGGTAGTAATAGGTGTAGCTCTGAAAGTGGTGGTGGAAGTGGTTGTGGTGGTGGTATTTAATAACGTAATTATGTCTATCCCTCGATCACTATTTGACTTCCAGTACTCGTCTCGTTGCCTAAAAATTACTTTTCTCTCTCTCTCTCTCTCTCTCTCTCTCTCTCTCTCTCTCTCTCTCTCCTCTCTCTTCTTCTCTCTCTCTCTCTCTCTCCTCTCTCTCTCTCTCTCTCTCTCTCTCTCTCTCTCTCTCTCTCTCTCTCTCTCTCTCTCTCTCTCTCGCTCTTATTCAACTCATCAAATAGACTTCAAATAACAGTTTCCAGTAATGGATTTTTTCTATAAAGTAAGTCTATTCTTAGTGAGGGCATTCTGGTCTATGTCAAGAATAATCCTGTAAACTAGACAAAATAATATTAGGTAAAATAGAGACAGAGATGTTCGTCTAACTACTTAATTGTGCAGTCTCCTTTGCCATTGATCTTGTTTTGATACAGAATTACTTCTTTTTTTCTCTCTCGTCGCCACAGATTACCTTTTACAAGTTTCTCCAGGTATATATTGGACAAAAGAATGCAAGGTAAAATAGAGACAGAGATGTTCGTCTAACTACATATTTTCTCTTTGAATTCAGTTCAGTCTCCTTTGCCATTAATCTTGTTTAGATAAAGAATGATTTGATTTTTACTCTCGCCGCAGATTACTTTATTCCGTTTTCCTCAGGTATATACTCCTCTCTTGATTCAATTGACGTGATATCTCAGTAAACTTGATACTCGTGTGATAATAATTTGTATTTGCAACAGTGGATATTGTGTCAAGTAGGTGTGTGTTATGCACTTTATAGTGACTGTGTAGTGAAGATGTTACTTTAATGTTGATATTGAACCTTTGTCGTGGCAATACTGTCATTACAATACGTGTCATTTTTTCGAACAAATCAAAGACAGACATTTTTTTTAGCTGTTCACAACTTTGAAAATACAGATCACAATTTTGTTCATGTAAAATCACAATTCTTTTCATGTTGAATATGTTTATATTCATTATATATGATAGGAATAAGAGGAAAATACGAAAAAATACGACCCAGAGACGGAATCATTAGAACCAAGCTAGTCACAACGCTAGAAAAACTCCTCCTCCTCCTCCTTCTCCTCCTCCTCCTCCTCCTCCTCCTCCTCCTCCTCACATCCCCTCTAATCTCGTAATCTTGGTAGAAGGAAGGGTAGGAGAACCGATAAATCCATCCTGCAGCTATGAAGGGAGAAAGGAAGGGGAGGGGAGAGAGAGAGAGAGAGAGAGAGAGAGAGAGAGAGAGAGAGAGGAGAGAGAGAGAGAGAGGAGAAAGAGAGAGAGAGAAAGAGATAAGAGGAAGTGCAAGGGGAATGAATGATAAGTTGACCCTAAGTGAGATAGTAGATTCAGGTCGTTGCCTAAAAATGACCTCTCTCTCTCTCTCTCTCTCTCTCTCTCTCTCTCTCTCTCTCTCTCTCTCTCTCTCTCTCTCTCTCTCTCTCTCTCTCTCTCTCTTCTCCATCTCTCTCTCTCTCTCCATCTCTCTCTCTCTTCTCTCTCTCTCTCTCTCTCTCTCTCTCTCTCTCTCTCTCTCTCTCTCTCTCTCTCCCCGCCTTTCAACATGTCATCAATTCTTTTCACTATTTTGATTCGTATCTGTAGGAAGTTCAGTTTGCAAAATTACGAGACAAAAAAAATAAAGTGCTGAGATAATTATTTGGAATTAACTTGAGACTTCGAAGGAACATATAAATAGGAATAAGTCATAATAGTAATATAAGGCATAGTTCATAACGAAAGAAGAACAATCCAAAAATGGAAGAAAAGAATCATATGAATGGTTATTGCAAAAAAAAAAAGTTGACTAAAGTTAAACAAAATGGACAGATCAGCAAAGGTCTCACTGAGGGAGGACACGAAAATAAAACAGGTGGAAAGATAAAACTTTAAGAAAGGAAAAAGTTTGAAAGCAGAACTTGGCAGAGTGGCATTGAGTCGTGATTCTTGGGGAAGGGTTGAAGGACACTTTTGTTCTTGTCTTAAATTGTAATAGTTATAGACTTAAGCCTTCTCTCTATCGCTATGGGGGTCAATTAAAGGTTTCGTTTAACTAGAATAATTTTTTTTATATGGGGTTCAATTTCAAGTTTCTTTTACTAGACTTATTTTTTTATTTTCCCGTAGGTTTTATTTGTAATTATTGTGGCCTTTTTCTTGCTGCTGATATTTTATGTTGAATATGTTATTTTCTTTTCTTTTTTTACACTCATTTGGTTCGCTGTTTAATGTTTTCTGAATCAAAGTTTTGTCTCTCCTCCTCCTCCTCCTCCTCCTCCTCCTCCTCCTCCTCCTCCTCCTCCTCCTCCTCCTCCTCCTCCTCCTCCTCCTCCTCCTCCTCCTCCTCCTCCTCCTCCTCCTCCTCCTCCTCCTCCTCCTTCTCTCTTTTTCTTTTGTATTCTTCAACGAGATGGTTTTTCGCTTTTTCTTTACAATTTTTTCAGTGAGGCTTAATTGAATTTTCGTCTATTTTCATCTTCCACTTTTGTTTGCGTCTATGTTTCCACTTTTTCTTCACACAACATTTTGACCAAACTTCATAGATTTATATTTTCCTCTGTGCTTTAACCTTTTCTAATTACTTTTCTTCACCTACATCTTTTCATGACTTATTCTTTTATCACCTCTTCCCTCCTCCTTTCCCTCTCTTCTTACCTACCACCTTCTCTCTCTCTCTCTCTCTCTCCTTCCTCCAACGACGTTATCTCCTCTCTTGACATGCTTCGCCTTTAACTGTCCTCACTTGCTGTCTCTCCTCTCCTCTCTCTCCCTCCTTCCCCCCCTCCTCCCCCCACTCCTCAAGCACGCCTCCCCACTTTATCTGACGGAGGCGAAGCAGGACGACCTCTTATCTTCAGCAGGACTCCCTTCTTGGTCGGGTCCTCGCGAAATATAAGAAATGTGATGGAATTTCTTTTCTCTGTTTTATCGCACAACCTATGGAAGTTTGTGATTTTTACCTCACTTTTTTTCTCTTAATGAGTGCATGATTGGCTAAAGTTAAAGAGAAGTTGAGTTCATGTTTTATTTGTTTTGCCAGTGTTTGCTCATTTGTATGTGTGTGGAGGAGGGAGAACTGTTTTTATTTATATCCAAGTGTTACTTTTGTATTCAATTATTTTACAGTTTGTCTCACTTCATGCAGCTTATATGTTGTGAAATTGAGGACATCTTTAATTTTGCTTTGACAAGTTTGTGTAACTCTCACATCCAAGAGTCTTTGATAAATGTATTCCTCATGGAGTATTCAGTGCTCAAAAATGTTATATCAATTGTACTTTTAGATCTTCAGAAATACTGCTTGCTTCTCGGCAAAAAAATATATTTACCTTCAAGTTTTAATCTTCTGTTGCATTGTGATGACGATTTTACATTGACTGACGTGATATGCAGTGTGATATTCAATGTGATATTCAATGAACCTAATGAATATAAAAAATATGTTTGTGTCAGAATGTTAGACAGCAGTTGCATCAATCTATACATTTAACATTGCTTTATAGTGTTCAATATTGTGTGTTTTGAGTTGTAAGGTATCCATCGACGTTCATTAAATATTTTGCCTCAACAGCATATCTACAAACACGCTTGCAGGTGTTCACGTTTCGGCATCATCCTTCACGTCAATAATCTAGCACACCTGTTACAGCTCGTTCCCTCACCTGCCTCGCACATCTGCCAGATAGAAGGATGGATGAAGTGCAGAACACGCATCAGTACAAACGTGATCGCAGTTTTCCATAAATATAACACCTCGGTCATTGAATCTGCCACACAGCTGATCTGACGTAGCTCCTTCGTTAGCCAGTGACCGCACTTTCTGACATCGTATAATCAATCAGGGTGCAAGTTAGTCTCACTCGTTACCATAAACAGAACGTACCTGATAGTCTCCTTCGTGCGTGTATAATGACATATAATCTAATGTATAGCCTAAAATGGTGGCAGCGGTGGGATAAAAAAAACGCACATGCACAACTCGTGTATTTTGTTCATTCAGGTGTTTTATAGATGACGATATGAGGGAGAGAAGACTGGAAGAAACGGTTAAGGGAGGAAAGGGAGGGAAATAGAAGTAACTGGAGGAAAAGTTTAAGGGAGGAAGGAAGGGAGAGGGAAGTAACTGGGGGAAAAGGTTAAGGGGAGGAAAGGGAGGGAAAGGAAAATCTGATGTACGTAATTTACAGGGACTGACATCATTGCCAATTAGTGAATGTCGCGGCCACGATTGGTTCTGTCTCGCGTCCTGCACTGTTTTATTCTGGTGATGACGTGGTGGGCCGTCCGCTGGTACACTCGGGGACGGCTCTCCCTGACACACGGGGGGATCAGACACGCCGGGGCTCTCACACTGGGGGTCGCGAGATGCTTCTTGAGGATCGCGAGAAGATTTCTAGCATGTGAAAAATGCATCAGAAAACACATCTTGAATTTCATGATTTGATGATGAGTATTCTTTTATATCTTGTATCGATATGAAGCAATACAAATGACTATGCATTACTAGGCCTTGATGAATAACTTATGAAAATGTACATACAACTACGCTGTTTTGTATGATGTGTGGGAGGTCCTGCATAGATTCCCTTGCAAACAACCTCAAATCTTTTACCACCAAGTCTGTTATCGTTCGTAAGCTTCTTTGCCTAACTGTACACAAACAAAACAACTGTGACCGGGAACCGTAGGTGGCAGCTGACCGTTTTAATAACAACCCGAAAAGAACGAGATTATTGTCATCGCAGCAAGCCCGTTTGATAACAACAGCTGGTGTTCAATGGCTGGTTGGACAACAATAACACTACATCATGTGTCCGGCGACCACGCTTATCACGCCATCCATCGCCTCCAACCAGCGCTGCCTCCATCCCAGCCCGCCATAAGTGTGGTCCGATGGGCCTCTCCCAAGGATACCATCGTCTACAGCAGGCTTTGGAAGTGCCCAGATAGCCGGTCAAGAGAGGGACATCAGGGGCCTACATAACCATTCCCAGACCCGCCACAGGACACCCTCGCCATCACAACACTACCGCGGCCCACAACGGTTTACTCACAATTGAGTTCTGCTCGTTGCTGCAGTCGCCACTCGCTCCACACAGCCTCCAACACTCCCCGAGAAGCGAGTGAACAGCGTACCTGCGATTTCAGTGTTACGGATTTTGGGTACTGGAAAGAATTATAGCAGAGTAAACACACTATATATATGTATATGTATATGTCTTGTTTGATGCATGTTTTTTCTACGTCTCCCCATCCCTCTCCCCTTTATCCAGCCTCCTCGCAGCATCATTGATTCATGTAACCCTGTCCCCTTCCTCCCCCTTCCTCCCACCCTTTACCCTCCCCAGATGCCCTGTTTCATACATTTTCTATCACTCTACCTGCCACTTCAACCCTCGCAGTCATCTATCCCGCTATCCTGCATCATACAGATTCTTACCTTCCTTCCTCCTTCCCTCCTTCTTAACTTCCCTCCTTCCTTCCCTTCCTCCTTACCTCCTACTCTTCTTCCCTCCTTCTTAACTTCCCTTCTTCCTTCCTTCTCTCCTTCCTTCCCTTACTTCTTCCCTCCTTCTCAATTTCCCTCCTTCTTAACTTCCCTCCTTCCTTCTTTCCTTCCCTTCCTTCTTCCCTCCTTCTCTTCTTCCCTCCTTTTTAACTTCCCTCCTGCCTTCCCTCCCTCTCTACCTTTCTGTCTCTCACACAAATATCTGTTTCTTATTCCTTCTCGTCTCCTCGAGTGTAATCCTGAAGCGAAATTCACATTGACTGACTACTGCATTTGCTATTCATGGAATCTCTCGGGTTTCTATACAGGGCGGCAGACGACGCACATTTTGTCCACAGCTGCATAATGTCCTCCACGCAATCATAAGGCTATACCACGACACACCACGACACACCACGACACACCACGACACACCACGACATACCACGACACACTACGACACAACACGGCACACTCATTGTATCAGCATTATTTAATCAACATTATTGTATTAACATTATTGAGACAATGTATAAGGATTGTTCATCACCGCAATATTTCACATTAATCACGTTAAATGAGAATGATTCAGAACTTTCCTCTTCCATCCCTCCATCCTCTCCAAGGTTAAGTAAGGGTTGAAATAAAAGAAAGAAATCCTCCAAGAAATAGGGAAAAACTGGTTCATAAATAGGGTGGTAAATGATTGAAATGGACTCAGTAGACATGTAGTTAGTGCGGAGTCATTGGGGAGTTTTAAAAGGAGGCTAGATAAATCCATGGATGAGGATGAAAAGTGGATGTAGGATGTAGAAAAGTGGATTAAGTAGCAGGAACTACCTCGTGTAGGTCTCGCAGCCTCTTGTAGCTTCCTAATTTTCTTATGTTCTTATCTCACCCATTCTCCTTTCCTTTCCCGGTCCTTCCCTCACGATAACTCTTCCATTGCACACCCGTCTCTTATGTTCTCCTACTCTTCCTTTGCTTCCGATTCTTTCCCTCCATCATCTTGTCACTTTTATGCTGACTACTAAAGTATTATTATTGCGTTCAGTGTGCTCGATTATTCAGCTATTCGATTCAGCTACCTCGTCAAAAGATGCTCGCTGTTGCTGCCTTAACCCTTTGAGGCCCAGAACGTAATTTATATTGTCATTTGGCTATACTATTAAACGATTTTTAGTGAATATAAGCAATATTTTATAGATATGACCTGTTTAGTATCCTTGGCGACTAACTAATTTGGTATATTCAGTTACTTTTCGTTATTTTATGGCTGACAACAGACGATTTTATGTAGCAAAGGAAAGATCTGGGCGTGAAGGGTTAATGATTTACTTGGGTATTTTGTTGTTCAGGTCTCTCTCTCTCTCTCTCTCTCTCTCTCTCTCTCTCTCTCTCTCTCTCTCTCTCTCTCTCTCTCTCTCTCTCTCTCTCTCTCTCTCTCTCTCTCTCTCTCTCTCTCTCTCTCTCTCTCTCTCTCTCTCTCTCTCTCTCTCTCTCTCTCTCTCTCTCTCTCTCTCTCTCTCTCTCTCTCTCTCAGAAAACCCGTCGAGCTGATATGCAAGTCACAATGCATTCACTTTTCTGCCTTTTCTTCTTTTTTTATCAATTTTAATTTTGAACTTATTTTACCAAAGTAGTTTTATTTTTCATTTTCTTGGTTAAAGTTGAAAGAAGATTAATTTTTAACAGAATATAGCCGGTATACAAGTCACATTGTGCTCACTATTTTTGTATTGATGTGCATAGTATATATTTTTTTTGTGATATGAAGTTTGGGGGTATTTTTTCAAAGTAGTTTTATTTTTCATTTTCTTAAAGAGTTGAAGGAAGGTGTTAGTGAGGAGGAAACAGTAGGTACGTAGGTAGCTAAGTAAGTAGGTATAAACTTAAGTATAAGTATATAATTATAGTAAGGTAAGGTAAAGTAGTAAGTAAGTAAGTAAGTAAGTAAGTAGGTAGGTAAGTAAGTAAGTAGGTAGGTAAGGTAGGAGGAAACAGTAGGTGTGTAGGTAGGAGGGAAGAGGAGAAACAATAAGCACAGTGTGTAGGATGTAAAAGGTAGGTAGTGAATTACTGAACAGAAATAGTGAGAAAGAACGTCAGTGGCTAGGGATATATATATAATTATTTTCCTGACAGACAGCAAGTTCCTATTATTTTCCACCTGTTTTTTTTTCTATATCTTTTCGCGTCACTACTTCATCGTGACTTTATTTATGAACTATGTGTGTGTGTTTACATTTGAGAGAGAGAGAGAGAGAGAGAGAGAGAGAGAGAGAGAGAGAGAGAGAGAGAGAGAGAGAGAGAGAGAGAGAGAGAGAGAGAGAGAGAGAGAGAGAGAGAGATAACGTAGAAGGAGGTCGTTGAAATACAATGTGGAGAAAGGACCAACGAAAAATCGGTGAAAACTGGAGAAGAAGAAAGAGCTCAAGTAAGTTTGAAGTTTGGGACACGCGTAGGTAATGACAGCTGGGCCTTGAGAGAGAGAGAGAGAGAGAGAGAGAGAGAGAGAGAGAGAGAGAGAGAGAGAGAGAGAGAGAGAGAGAGAGAGAGAGAGAGAGAGAGAGAGAGAGAGAGAGAGAGAGAGAGAGAGAGAGAGAGAGAGAGAGAGAGAGAGAGAGAGAGAGAGAGAGAGAGAGAGAGAGAGAGAGAGAGAGAGAGAGAGAGAGAAGATAAGAGAGAGAAGAGAGAGAGAGAGAGAGAGAGAGAGAGAGAGAGAGAGAGAGGCAGAGGCAGAGAGAGAAAGAGAGAGAGAGAGGCAGATACAGAAAGAAAAAGAGAGACAGAGAGAGCTAATTTTGTATTTCCACATCTCCCTGTATATCAGAGAGAAAGGGAGAGAGAGAGAGAGAGAGAGAGAGAGAGAGAGAGAGAGAGAGAGAGAGAGAGAGAGAGAGAGAGAGAGAGAGAGAGAGTCCTCACATATCTCAAGGGTCCAAGAATTGTCTGGATTGTTCCTCTTTCTGCTGTGAGTCTGGCGCGAGAAGTTTGCATCGCGTGTTAGTTCCCGGCACCTCCGAGTCCATCTCAATTGCAGCAGCAGGAAGAGGCAGCCGCGCCCCTGGAATTTTAGAGCTGCAAAAAAGTTTTATCCATCTCACAATGCGGAGATCGCTTGGGAAATTGTGGAGATGAGGAAGAGGGCGAGAGGGAGATTTGCAGTGGTGGTGGTGTGGTGGTGGTGGTGGTGGTGGTGGTGGGTGGTGGTGGTGATGGTGGTGGTGGTGGTGGTGGGTGGTGGTGGTGGTGGTGGTGGTGGTGGTGGTGGTGGTGGTGGTGGTGGTGGTGGTGGTGGTGGTGGTGGTGGGTGGTGGTGGTGGTTAGGACAAGAGGAAATAAGAATGAAGTGTGTTTGTTTGACATTGATTTTCTTTCGTTCTCTTTTGTATTACGAAAGACACCGAAAATATAATGGCCTGAGGTCCATAAAAGAGCTCCAACTTAATGGCCCGTGGCTTGTATGACTGTATATCTGATTGTGAACATTATTATATTACACCAAGCCGAATAAACTATCAAGTATCAAGTATTGTGACATTCAGCACAATAAGTATACCTAAGCGAACAGTACTTTCTACAGTGGGGGTGTAACTCAGAGGTAGAGTGCTCGCTTCGCATGTGAGAAGTCCCGGGTTCAATCCCCGGCACCTCCAAGTGATGGTAAAACATTATCTTTTTTCCCTTGCTCCCTCTACTGTTATAATGCAATAGACACAAAATAACACTCTCCAGATAGAGACTCTCACTTTCCAGACTCTCCAGATAGCCCCTTTTATCTTTCCTGGAATCATGGATGAATAAATGCAAGTTTGAACGCCACCAGACGTCTGAAAATCGAAAAGCAACATTGCCCTGGCGACTTTAGTATTATTGACGGTACTTTTATCATGTAATTAGCTCGACACCAGTCTGGCACAACGGAGAAAACTAGAGACAGAACTACTACAAGCCAATGAAGAGAGGAGCACCACACAATAGCCAAGGGAAGAGTTGACAAATTCGTTAACTAAGGAGACGAATTTGAAAAGGACCTATGAAGCGATACTAAGCGTCATAGATCACAATAATAATAATAATAGAAGAAGAATATTAATAACAAGACCATCCTTATTCTTGACTACACTTCCCGGCTATTAATATATCACTGGGAACTACCTAGTGTTTACAGAGCTCAATAGTGAGGTTCTTAAGGTCGAGAGGAACCCTTTTTGCCAACACAGGGAGGAACCACTCAAAGCCACCAGGACACTCTTACCACCGCCGCCTTGATCATTCAGCTCGTGTCCCTTAGTGATCCTGATGACGTAACAGTGGTGAGGGATAGAGTGGTAAGCAGCTCCCGGGTGGCATATTCCCGTTTTCTGGAAGAGTATGTGGCGTTTACTCTTGAACACGTCACGTTAGGTTACGGATAGGGTAGGTAAGGTGTTCTTGGTAATTGAATGGTAACTTTGCGTGGGAATTACAATGAGGGTATTTACGAGAAAATCCTATGGTTAGTTTCGGAGCTACAGCCAAGCGTCTTCACTCGGAAACCACATACTCACATAGATAACAGGAATATGGCTCCCGCTCATGGCTTGGAGACGCGGGAATACAAAGAGGACAGTGATATCAAGCTGTGGTGTTGTGAGGGCGACAGATCAGCTGGTCCATCTGACGTAAATAGAGCAGCAACGAGGACGTGCCGAGGGTAACGACTTAACGAGCGGCGGGGTGGCTGTCTGAGATCTTGTCTGGTGTTTTTGTAGCTTGGTGTTTTGTATACAATAGCGACACCTGATCAGTGAGGAGACACCTGGGAAACGCTGCAGGTGTGGCTGAATGGTTTGATTAGGTTATTATTTTATTATTTTACAAATGGAGAGTTTTTTTCCCGTCAAAACGTCGTCTAAAAAGTGTGTTATTAGAAATTTGTCATTACTTTTTCGAATTGCAAAAAACACATTTATATGTAAAAAAAAAAAAAAAGTATAAATAAAAATTAAAAGGTGTGGTTTATATATTTTTTATTTTATTTTATTTTCTTTTATTTTAGTTTCTTTAGTATTTTTTTTAAAATGCATATATTTACAAATTTATTTCTTTTAATGATGTATTTATTTGAATAATGTAATGATTTATTTCCAATTTTGTTTTGTATTTATTGTACAGCAATAACGAACAATGATAATAATGATAATAACTAATGATAG
>JACEEZ010015177.1:95000-122961 GCA_016584305.1 Chionoecetes opilio
GCTGGGCTGGCTGGTGGGGCGTGCGTATCGTGTGCATAACCGCCATGATGGCGCACATCTTCTGCCTCCCACCTCACGCGTCAATTCCCTGTGGCCAGGTACGAACGTGGACACTGCATTGCCCTGAGTAGCATTGAGTCCCTGCGGGTTTAGTGCAACCGCATTGAATGTTCGCGATGACTCGCACGCCTCATGGCCGCAGGTATGACCAGCCAGCGGGTGTTTCTCAGTCATAGCCTTTTAATATTTTGAGCTGCGAAACGTTGGCGTCTTGGTTGATCCCAAACCTAATTTTGTGTATAGAGGACGATGTTACATGTGGAAGGTAGAATAATGGTCTAGAAGAAATCATTGTATGTGTACTGTGTGTGGCGTTGCGCGGACTACACCGTGACTTTGAGTTAGAATCAGAAGAGTGTATTGGATACAACATCGTCTCTCGCAAGAGTCCTGGTACTCCTCGTCTCCAGTGCAGCCATCTTAACAGCTCCGCTTGATAATAGGTCTATCCGTAGTATTTATTATTTGTCCCTTATATATTTTTACTGATAGAGAGAAAGGAGATTTTACATGAGTGACTAGAAGGATTGGATGAGGATATAGACGTCGTGAAGAAAAAATACTACTACACCATCGTAACCATCAGCATAACGCCATCACACCCTTACCGTAGACAATCAAAAAGTCACATACAATCCCTCAGTCTCACACCCTTCTCAAATACATGTAATATAATATGGATACAGTCAATAATATGGATACAAAAGTCTACCGGTATCCACACCAATTACACATCCACCTGCCACTGGTAAAACCCACAACCCACACCCACATCCTCACACCCACACATCACACCCTCACACCCACACCCACGCATTCACACCTACACCCACACCCACATCCACACCCACACATCACACCCTCACACCCAAAAAAAAAAACAACAAAACAAAAAACAAGAACAAATTCACACCTACACCCCACACCCACTCCACGGACCCTTTTACACAAATGTGTCCCACACCCACACACCACACACCCTCTCCTCGTGGGTGAATGTAGTGTAGCGGGCCAGCAGTTCGAGGTCCCACATTCCCCCTCCCTCGTCCTCGGCTGCCGCGGCCGTGGCTGCGGTCATGGCTGCGTGCATACCACTCTTCATCGGCGACAAACGTTTTCTTTCGTCCGTATTTCTTCTGGCCGCACCTCACAGGATCGGTAGCATGCGACAAGGCGTCTGCGCGCAGTTATTGTCCCTTCAGGTACTTGATGCGGAAGTGAACAGTCAGCGTCTTACTCTTTTAGTTGAGTGATCCGGGGTTGCTATGTCCTTTAGTTCCTTGTCTCGCGAAACATCCTTGTAAGGGCCTTTGTGGTCCATGTCACGAGCGTGTGGGTTTTTGGCAGCCAAGGAGGAAGAGGCGTGCTCTTCTTTAGGCACCGAGGGCGATGGCAAGCGCTTCTCGCGACATCCCCTGCAAAATTGAGACGCCATTCTCCCCTCCGAGCCCAGCCCCGAGGGTAGGATATCCACTGTAGTTCCCTCTCGCCGCTGTTAGATGTCGGCTGCCACAGAGCACAAGTTCCACCCGCCAGGTGTGCATCATAGGCGTCTTTTATCTCTTACTCTCGTCCGCGGCGACTTTCTCCGAGACACACTCGCATTACTGCTGCAGGACAGGAGCATAATAACCCTGGCACAGAATCACGGTCGGTCTCGGACGGGGGGTGCTACGGGAGCTCGGTTCCCCCTCTCTCCCACTCCCCGTCAGTGAATGGACTGCTTAGGGCCGACACATCATAGAAGCGCAGTCCCCTCCGGCGCCCCCAATTCGCCCCCATAGTGTCTTTGGCGTAGGTGACAGAGCGCTCCAACTGCTTGTCCCAGTACACTGCCTTCCCACCCGGTTTCTTTGAGTAGCTCCATGAAGGCTCCATGATCAGGGGCGAACTCCAGGAAGGGCGCGACCGGGTTGACGAGGCCGAACCATGACGCACGTCAGTCAGGGTGGGCTGGGCGGGCATCTTGAAGGCTCGGTATGCCTGTTTGACTAGGTCGCGGCTTGGCCGTACCCTTCCCAGCCATGGCAGTAGCCGGACAAAGGTCGAACGCTCCTCCTGCAGAGTGAACTTGTCAGGTCGCAGGGTGACACCGCCTCCATGCACCTCTGTCAGAAAAATTGTATGTGTGCCAGAAGCGTCCGCCGACGCTGCTGTCGCTGGAGTAGAGTGTCGTCCACGCACTTGACCTTCCTGGGGACGTCGGTGCTGGTGAACGTCAAAACGCTTTGTGAACGCGTCCTGCGCAGCGTGCAGTGGCCCATGGGGTCGCGGCGGTACCGGTATCAGCCCCCAGGGGGTGAGTGAATGTTGCTCGAGCTTGCCGGCTCTCCTCGTCGAGGGGGACCTGTGGTAGCCCGAGTATGCGTCCGCTACGGTCTTTAAATGTATTTTTGGGCACGCTAAGACGAGATCGACGGGCGGTATGGTGTGGTGTGTCTCTCTGAGGCTCGCAGGTTAAGCGCGCTGAAAGTCGACCGTGCGACGGCGCCTTCCGATCCTTTTCTTTGGTACTACCCATTCCTGAGCACCATTCGGTGGGCTCACGCCTGCGGGGTGCACCGGCCTCGATGATGCCCTTGTCAAATCGTCGTCCAACTCTCCCTCTGTTCCCGTCGTACCTCTTCTCAAAGAAGTGCAGCGGGACTGAAGGGCTGGGACGTGGACTCTGCGTGGGCGGCGTGTGTCGGGCCGTAGGTGGAGCTTGGTGAGGGCGGACCGCTCATCTCTGGTAGCGGCGTGCGTCCCCTCGGCACAACACAGTGCGCCCGAAGTGCTCCAAGACCCATTTCTCGAGGCGATCGACGTTGCTCCATCCTACAAGTTCGTCGATGTGGCGATTCCGGGCGCGTGGGTTCTTTGTGGGGTGTCTGGTGGCTCCACAGCACACACACTGGTGGGTGAAAGGGGGGCGCCGGGAAGGTTGATGGACCAGGCGAAAGGGCCTTGCATGCCTTGAGCGATAGGTAGAGTTGCTGCACGCCTCTCGGATATTTAGATGCCTCTGGGGGGAGACAGTCCCCACGGAGACCTGCACGGTCTCCTCTCAGTCCCCCCTCTTCTATGATGGTTCCCAGGAGCGCATGCTGCCCCCCGGCAACGTGGTGACTGTCGTGGGTGTAAGCCTGCAGCTGACTTTGGATATGCAAACCGAGGTTTCCCCCACAGTAGGGCCGCCCGCCACAGACACGTGCGCCCCAGTGTCCGCCACTGCTGTTTAGGTGACCGTGGCGCGAGGGTCGTGAGCAGCTGATCACCACGGCAGCGCGCCGCCATCTCCCTCCCTCCAACGATTCACTGGCACCCGGGGAGGGTGGGGTGCAGTTCGAATGATGGTTGGTGCGGACGACGCGCCGTGCCCTTGGGGGTGAGGGCCGGACACAGGCGCCAGGACTGCCCCCTTCTGGCCGCAACAACGGCATGTCCGCTGGGCAAACGCTCTGCACTGTCGACGTCCCACCTGTAAAATCAGCATTCAATTCACTCTCCCCTCTCCCCTCTCCATCACTCCTCCCCTCATTTCTCTTCTCGTCGCTTCGTCCCCTCCGTCCCTCCCCTGCTCCCCCTCCCCCCATATCTCCCCCTCCACCGCTGCTGGGCACCGCCTGCGTCCCCGCCGGACTCCGTCTTGGCGGGTTTTTCCTTGTCCGCTAGCCGCGTCGCGGGCCCGCTGCCGCCACCCTCTTGGTGTGGAGCCATGATGGGTCGGGGTTAGTGTGTCCCCGCACCCCTCCTTCCTCCCCGCTCCCCTCCACTCACATCATCCTCCCTCTCCTCGCCGGGCCCACACTGCTACTACGCTAGCTTCGAAGGTTGGTCACTCTTCCGCTCTTTTCCGCGGCCTCACATTTCACACACCGAACTATTTCCACTGAATGACTCGGTGCGTGGGAAGGCAACGCAACACCTCCCGCTTTCATGTTGGCCGATTCACGTAGCCCCACTCACTATTTTCCTTGCTGATGCATGTACTCCCTAGGGGCATGCACTCAGGGCACCTAAAGCCCGCACATCATTCGCTTGGGCGCGGCACGGGAGATATTATTCACCAACACACTGTCCACTCGATGCCTCTCTCGCTAGAGAGAAGAATTTCCGCCCACCTGCTGAGATAATACAGCGTGTACCGAGCACCACGCTTCTCACACGTCGATTGCCTCCGGGTTGAAGAGGTGCCTGAAACACTTCCCTCTCCGCCCACCTCCGTCTCTTCCACGGATCTCTCTCTCCCACCTGGCCCCCTGTCTTGCCCAGCGCGATGCGCTGTTTGCACCTCTGTGTTACAAGGATGCGTACATAAGGTGCCGCTGTGGGTGCCGCCCACACCGCATCATGCTGCTGTAGTCCTCTACGCTGGTGCGGGCCCACGCTCAAACTGTTGCCGTCGACATGCCCACGGTCGCTCCCCCTGGTCCCTGGAGGAGGTGTGGTCGCTGCTGCCGGGTCTTTGGCCAAGTTGTGCTGCTGAGTGGCATGGTGTGATGTCGGGTGCTTGGTGTCATACCGCGTGGCGTTGTTGGTATGGCGGCAAGTTGGACCACGCGGCTCTTTCCGCGCGCCCGCTACTGCCGGAGGCGTCTCTACGCCGCCCATGCCTTCCTCCATGAGCCCCTGAAGATACTGCGCCTGGTGGGGTTGGAACACAGAAGGGCTGGGGGCGCGCCGTGATGTTTATTGGAGACTTAACCTCTAATTACGAGACTGACAGGACGACCTGGTCACTGCCTCGCCGGAGTCACAACTGCCCCGTCCCGGGTGACACTGAGATCGTGGCGGGAAGATGAGGGTTGCACACACCCCCACAATAGGTGTCTTGCACGTGACGTCACAGCCCTCGCTGTGCAGGCAAAAAGCCGGGAATGCGAGCTCAAGGACCACAAAACTCCACTTGCCTCCGTGTTTGCCTGTTTAAATGGAAATTTTCCCCTACTAAATATATGTTTATCAGTATAAAAGATATACTGTTATCTTGGGAAATGTTTGTTCTATAATATTATCAAATAAAAAACCGTAAAAACACACTAAAAAAACTGCCATTATGAAAACTTTCAAGGGTCCACCGAAATATGTAAAAACCCTGAGGTTTTGGCATAAAGTAATCAAAAACCTTTGGCCCAATCAAAAACCTTCTGAGCGCCATCTGGCGAGGACAATGCATACAGACCTGAGTGCGGTTATGATACAAATGATCATAGCGCTTCCTAATAAGCGGGCTTGTGCTAATGGAGATAGCTTTATTTTGCGCAAAAAAAAAAATAAGGTTAGGTTAGGTTTCTTTAAAAAAACCTATAAGTTAGGTTAGGTTTCATTAAAACCTATAAAGTTAGGTTGGTTTCATTAAAACCTTTAAGGTTAGGTTAGGTTCATTAAAACCTATAAGTTAGGTTGGGTTTCATTATTATTTTATTTTTTTTTGGGGGGGGGGGGGGGGTTTGCGCAAATAAAACTATCTCCATGAGAACAAGCACCTATTGTAGGCCAAGAAAAAATAGTTGGTGTCTCTGAAAACGACCGCGAAACTCTCGTCATTTTTTATTACCAAAAGTTTGTTTCGTAGTCTATATGAAACCATATGGGGAAAATTTCCACTAAAACCGCTCTAATTTTGAGAAAGGTATTAATTTGAATGGGGGAAATTTTTGGCGCCTACCCCCAGGAAGGCGGGATACGAATCCAAATCCACCTATGTAATATTATGATATAGATTTGGGTTATAAAATTAAGCTGTATTTTAGATATAGTTAAAATAATTTGGGTATTCACCTATAATACCAAAATTATCAAAGGATTAACTATATACAAATTGTGAGGGCTTCCATGTATGGGAAAGTAAATATATTGGAACTTTCCCACGTGAGGCTTCAGCCCAGCGTTTGAGAAGATTTTATCAAGACATATTCGTTACAGTTGCCGTATAATATGAAGTTGTAGTGAGCTTTTGATTGTACACTAAGTGTAGTCAACCTCATTTAATATGAGAAAACTTTAAGCCGATCAATCGTTTAAAACAACGACGAGGGGGAAAAACACTTATAAAATCGCTACCAGCTGTGAAAACCCAGTCAGCCCAGTCCGGACGCCATTCGTTCCAAGCCAGCCGCTCTTCATTCTGGTACCCCGGGTCTCTCCAATACTCCCCAACTAATGATCAACCCTCCCTTTTTAAACCAACCCTCCCCCTTGAGTATACTTAATTACCGTCTAAATAGGGTAATCTGTGCAGCTTAGGTAGAATATGGGTTAATAGAAGGGGGTTCACGTTAATAACTTATAATTTCAACAGTTTGTTGTCATCCATCAGGTGATGGCGAAAATTTCCAACACCATAGTCGTTTCGTACACTCAGCTCAGAGTTGAACTTGACTACTAGAGTTACGAAACGACACCAGGTATGTACGAAAATACTCAAAATCAGTGTACGAAACTAACTATTTCAATTCAATACCTAATTAAAAAAGGTTTTTGATTAGGCCAAAGGTTTTTTATTCTTTTTATGCCCCCAAACCGGGTTTTGGGCATATTCAGTGGGACCCCTTAAAAGAAATATGCATGAACTTAATATTCTATTAAACTCTTCGTCATTTAATATTTTGCTCGAATACTTTTTACATGGAAATATGAATAGAAGCGGAAATTTTATTAGCTTGCCATTGATACATTTCGTTTTCTGATAATGAATTAGCAGCTTGCATAAATGAGCGTTAACTAAATAAATAACATCATGAAATCGGGTAATTTTTTCCCATTGATGAGGTTATTTATTTAGTTAACGCTAATTTATGCATGCTGCTAATTCATTTATCAGATTAACGAAATGTATCAATGGCAAGCTAATGAAATTCCGCTTCTATTCATATTCTCCATGTAAAGTTTTCGAGCAAACTATTAAATGACGAGAGTTTAATAGAATATTAAGTTCATGCAATTTCTTGAAAGTCTCATATGCAGTTGTCTAGTGTGTTTTACGGTTTTTTATTTGATAATGTTATAGAACAAAACATTCCGAAGATAACAGTATGTATATCTTTTATACTGATAACATATTTAGTAAGGAAAAATTACCATAAGCTGGCATACACGGGCGGCAAGTGGAGTTTGTTGGTCCTCCAGCTCGCTCCGACGGGCGGCATTTGGCTTGGAAGACGGCGGATTTTGGCTTTAAGACGTAGATCGTTGACGTCAGTGCAAGACACCTATAAGGTTGGTTAGGTTTTCATTAAAACCTATAAGACCCTGACTATTTTTCGCGGCCCAAAGTTTAGTGCTTTTTCTGATGGAAAATAAGTGTTATTAATGGAAACTGTACCAGAAAAATCGGTGATGATTTAATTTTTTATGGGTTTGCACAAAATAAAACTATCTCCATTAGAAAAAGGCCTATTGTAGGCCATGAAAAAAATAGTCGGTGTCTCTGAAAACGACCACGAAGTCCCCGTCCATTATAACCTACATTTTCCTCGTCCATTATTACCGAAATGTATTTAAATACTAAATACTCAATTGTATTGAAATACATTTGTAATTACATTTAAATACACACAAATGTTAATTTGTCCGAAAAAAATGGATTTTCTTAGGATTTCCTTAGATTTTGGGTGTCCTTAGAAATTTCCTTCTCAGGCCAAAAGTCTAAGAATAAGGAAATTTCCTTGAAAGTGGAAACACTGGTTCACTGTAAATCAGGATTGCCCGATAGTTGGGCGGGTTTTATGGTTAAAATTTAACTGATAAAAAAGTATTTACATTTTTATTTATGAGTATTTAAATACAATGTATTTGAATACTCATAAAAGTACTTAGATTTCTGTATTTAAAAACATGAAAACCAATGTATTTATAAATACAGTTCTAAATACTCAAAATTTTAAATTAAATAACGTATTTAAATACAAATGTTTTTAAATACTGCCCAGCTCTGGGCCATAGGGCACACCCGGGCTGTGTCCCGGAGGCCGGAGGGTCTGAGTCCGGTCTGAGTCCTGGCCGGGGCCGGCCCGGCCCTATGGAGCACAGTATGGGACGGTTGTGAGAGAAGTTCATGCCCGGAAACCGTATGCCTCGTCTGGCTCAAACCAGACGAGGCCGCCCTAGCGTCTCCCCTCCCCTCCCCTCTTCTAGCTATTGAATCTGAAGGAGCATTACTGGGCCAGGGGCGGATTGGCCACAGGGGACACCGGGCGTGTCCCCGGTGGGTCAATGGTTTTGAGGGCCGCGGCGGCCCTCAAAACCATTTAACCAGGCAGCTTAGGCAAAGTTTTTCCCGGAAGGGTGCAAGCACAGAACTACAATTTTTGAGAAGAATGGGAAGGATTCCGTCAGGACCGTATGTCTTCCCAGGATCTAGGCCAGAAAGGACAAAAAAAAAAAAACATCATTACAAAGGATCTTAGATTTTAACCCTTGAGACCCAGATCGTAATTTCCATTGTAATTTGGCTACTACGTATACGTATCTTTGGCGATACTAAGCAGAAAGGTCACAAGAAGAAGAAGAAAAGATTTGCTCTCGAAGAATTGCGGTTGTGACGTATATATCTCTGCACTAGCCCCCAAGAGACCGACTTCTCTGTCTTTCAAAATGCTGAAAAAAGCTTCAGTGTGAACCTGCCTTAGTCTTAAGACGGTCACACACACACGGTGTGTGTGTGGGCCCGGGTTAAAGCCCGGCCCCACACACAAACCCGGCGCGGCTTGTCCAGCCGACAAAAAGTGGCGAGGCATCGTTCGCCGGACGAGACCCACACACGGGCACCGGCCGCCTCATGAAAATATACAGTAACCGTTCGGACCACCGTGGGGACAACATGAATCCTCTGTCCGAAAAAGACTTGTTGGTGATGGCTGCATATGCAGCCTATATAATACCTAAAATATAACGTCATATATAATACCATATTATCATAAATACAATTATAACTGGTACAATTAGTCATTATCTGGCCGAGCGAGGCGGCCCGCCGAGGCACCCCAACGCAGGCAGCAGCCGCGCGGACGGAATTTTCAAGCGTCGACTGATTTTCATCGCCGCGCGATAGCCCGCCGGATGAAAACACCCCCACACACACCCCCCCCCCCCCCCCGCCACAGGGCCCGCCNGCAGACAGAACTCTGCACTCGTTTAATTAAAAAATATCAGGAAGCTTTCTCGTGAATTTATATATGTGGTGTCCAGACTCACCGTCTCCAAAATGATTCAACCCCCAGTCATAAGCTAATTTCATCCATCTATAATTAACCCGTTGGATGATGAAAATGTGATAGAGGCGGGAAATATTCTTATTGTTTGGGATGACATATTTCTGGAAGCATCAAGCTCGCCAATTGTAGCAAATTTATTCACTCGTGGTCGACATCATAATATTTTATGTATATTCATTACGCAAAATCTATTTTTCAAAGGCAAATAGGCACGAACTATCGGCTTAAACGGGTCACATTAAATACTCATGGAAAACTGAGACCTATAACAAATCGAATATCTTGGTCGCCAATTGTTTGGAAAGACCGATGGGAAAAAGTTTTTTGAGTTATATAAGTATGTAATCGTCGGGGAATCTTACCCATATTTATTAATCGACCTAACCGTTGATACCCGACCAGAACTGCGTTTACGAAGTCGTATCGCTGGAGAATCTCACTGTGAAAGAGTATATTATTGGTAAAAATATGACAGAGGCACTGTTAAGATCTTTTAAACACATATCATACCATTCCCGCTGGTTTGAGCGGTGTTGAGAAACTTTACAAAACCACCCATAGCATCTCATAGACTCAAGGATAACTCGGAAAGATGTTAAAGAGTTCTTGAAAAGTTATAATACATACACCCTTCATCGATTGACCAGAGAGCGTTTCCCCCGTCGAAAGATTGTAGCCCCAAAACCTGGGGTGATATTAGCTTGTGACACCGCTCAGCTTGATTCGTTGGGGTCATTTAATGATGGGATAAAATATATATTGGTATGCGTAGATGTTTTTAGTCGGTAATTGCACGCAGTTGGTTTGCGACGGAAGACCGGGAAGGCCGTGCTTGAAGCCTTAAAACTAATTCTTGAATCCGACCCAAGTCAAACTTATTCTCGTCTGTTAACCGACCTCGGCAAATAATATAAAAATATTACCGTTATTAACTACTTACATCGGCACGGGATAACAAGATATAGCGTGTCTTCCTTTGAAATTCAATCTTCTCCTGCTGAAGCGGCCATAAAGACTTTGAAGGGGAAAATATATAAATTCCTAACCCAGAACAATACGTTAAGATGTATCGACGCGCTATTATCAATAGTTCAAGCGTATAATAACGCTATGCATCGTATTTTAAAAACTACTCATGGTCAAGTTCACCAGATGAAAGATATGACCAAGATCATACCATTATTTAACAGAATGTATAAATATCCCTTACGTAAGCAGAAACGCTTCAGTACTCCTCATAAAGTGGGGGAGATCGTTCGCTTGCAAGACACATCATGAACTCAATTTTTTTTTAATAAAGCATATAAAATTCAGAATACCATAGAACTATTTCGTATAAAGTACGTTGACGAATCCCAATCCATCCCTGTTTATACAATCGAAGACTTGGGCGGTGAAAAAATTCAAGGAATTTTCTACACTCCAGAACTGATAAAGGCAAAAATACCAGAAGTGTTCCCATTACATATAATCAAGACAAGAAACGTCAAAGGCCAACGTAGGTATTACGTGCATTGGGAAGGTTACCCTGAACGATTTAATTCATGGGTGGAAGTCAATGAGCTATTGAGGCGATGACCACCAAGAAAAAACCAAGGGAAAAAACCAAGACAACCCTTATTGCAAAACACAGTGACTTAATTCGATTATTGGCGACTCTAAACCCGATTAATCGAGCGAAACTAATTTCTTCATTACGAGGCAGTGAAATCATTGTTTTCTGAAAAGTTTTATTTCCTCTCGGGTATTTAACTCGAAAAGGAAGGGTTTTCTCCGAAAAACTTAAGAAATGTAAAACCGATTTGAAAACCACCCAAAATTAAAAAAAACCCACCCCCCTATATAAAAAAAACCATTCAGTTTCCCAAAAAGGGGGGGTGTTTTTTTGATGTTTTTAACCCCCTTAGCCGAAAAATTTAATATCTATTTAATAAAACATAAAAACATCCTGTCGGGTTTCCCTTAGTTTGCGAAAAAATACTTTACGGAAAACCAATGAGGTTTGAAAAAAATTCTGTAACCAAATCAAATTTCCCCGAAAAAATCAAACCCCAAAACCTTGGAACTTTTCTACACGAATTCTCAACCCCAAAAAATCATTTGTTAGGGTTGTTGGAAGAAAAAAATTTACTTGGGGGGAAAAAGGAAAATATTCTTTCCCCCCGTATTTATTTAAATTCTTGATACATATCAAAATTGGTGAATAATAAATCTCGATTTGAGTTAGACAAGCAAGATCTTATCAGAATATTATTTCAACTCAAGGATTTATCCCCCCAAATTATTCGGAATTCCTATCAGCGGCAGCAAATTTTTGGCGGGGGTTCCCAAAAAAAAAACGGGAAATCCTTTATTCTGGAGGGCATTTTTAAGGTAGTAAAAACCATACAATTTTCTTGGCCGCAAAAAGATGTGGAAAAATATATTTATTTTTGTTGTGTGTGTGTGTGTTGGAAGGAGGAAAGGACAGCTGCAATACTCTGTTGGTAAGGGACATGACTTATGTAAAAGTGACAGGTGTGAGGTCACCCTACATGTGGCCTCTCGTTTGTGTGTGTGTGTGTGTGTGTGTGTGTGTGTGTGTGTGTGTGTGTGTGTGTGTATGTGGGTGTGGGTGGGTCTGTGGGTGTGGGTGTGTGCGTCTGCGTGTGCGTGTGGGTGTTGGGTGCGTGCCTGTGGTGCTTGTTTGGTGTGTGGGGTGTGTTGTGTGTGTGGGTGTGTTGTGTGTTGTGTTGTGTGTGTGTGTTGTTGTGTGTGGGGGTGTGTTGTGTGTTGTGGTGTGTGTGGTGGGTGGGTGTGTTGTGTGTTGTGTGTGCGCGTCGTGCGTGCGTGCGGGGGTGCGTGCGTGCTGCGTGCGTGCGTGCGTGCGTGCGTGCGTGCTCGGCGTGCGTGCTGCGGCGGCGTGCGTGCGTGCGTGCGTGCGTGCGTGCGTGCGTGCTGCGTGCGTGCGTGCTGCGTGCGTCTGGTGCGTGCGTGCGTGCTTTTTGGGGGTGTGTGTGTGTTGTGTGTGTGGTGTTGTGTGTGTTGTGTTGTGTGTGTGTGTGGGGTGTGTGGTGTGTGGGGTTGTGAAAAAAACCAGCTGACGCAAAATAAATTAGTATTAAATGGGGTGACAAAGTGCGGGGGGGCTTCCTTGAACGACGCTAAAATGGTTCAGTATTATCCTCTCATCCTTAGAGGGGGATTTCTTACAAATTCTGTTTACAAAAATGCTTTCACTGTCTTTCATATTCTGTTAACGCGTTTGGGATAAAAACCTTATGGCTCGCTCAGGATCTTAGCAACACATACCCATATTCGAATGTTCTGCGAAGTCAACAACTGTATAATTTTTCCAGGTGCATACGACACGATCAAACCCGGGAATTTAGTGAAGGCCCCACCCTTGGTGAAAATCTACCTATAACATCACTATGGTAAACGCTTTTGGGAATGGACCCCCCAAGGAACAATCCTTTTAAGTGAAAAATATTTAATCTTCCCGATCAGATTTTGTCGCCGGCTTACTTAAAGTTCACGGGCGATCGTTCCTGACTTTTAAAACATGTGTGAACAATTGACGGTGTTTCCCTTTAGGACCCCCCAAGCTAAAGCCCCTTGATAATCCTCTGGGTTTAGGTGTGGCGGTAACCGAACGACGAGTGGCTTCGGCGATACCTCCCCTGCTTCAAAATTTAGCGAGCGGGTTAAACCTAACGAATTGAAGTATAATTTTAGGAGAGGTGACCACCTCCGAAAGGTTAGCCCCCCCAACTGATCCACCGAGCCTTGTCTGCGGGTGCAGTTCTGTACGCGGGTAGAGGTTTTTTTTTTTTGGCCTTCCAACGAGAAGTCCCTCCTTTAGAAAAAAGAAATTGGGTTTTTAATATTATTAAAAAGCACTGTATAACGTGATTTGTATTATATATTAATAATCGGGTATAACAAAAAAATGAGACTTTTTTGGGGGGTTATAATATATTTGGGTGTGTGGGTTTTTGTTACAATATTATGTAAAAAAAAAAAAAAACTTATCGAACTCTTTTTAAAAAATTTAAAGAATGTGATTTGGTTTTTTTTATCAAAAGACTGTATTTTATTTGTACATCCCGGCCCATGCGCCTGTAGGCAGTGGGACCCATGGCTCGGGTGGTGGGTATGGAGGTTTTCCCCCGGGGCTCTTATATTGGCCTCGCCCGTGGGGGGCGCAGGAAGTTCTTATAGTGAGCTTGTGTTAAGGCTCATGCCGCCCCCCTGTGTCCTCCATGCACTCGCAAACGAAGGGAGATTTTATGGGCAGGGGATGTGGGGGTTCTTAGGCCCTCGACTTGCAGAAAGGTTTTGGTTTTCTTCGGGGGTCGAACTCGGGTCACCGAAACGCCATCGCAGACCCAAACCCTCCGCTACCGCCTACCCGAAATATACGGCATGAGGGGTCTTTTTCCCTGGTAAAAAACACGCCCCCCTCGTTTGGTCTAAAGTAGGTTTGGGGGAAAGGGCGGCGAACACATAGTTTACCTCACGAATCTGGGGAAAGTAGATATATTTCCAGATCCCCCCGGCAATTTATTATAAAATTCCCCCTTTTCCCCACATTTAAACCCCCAAAATAACAAAGAAATTGCCCTCATCGTTGCTTTGCCCCCGCAAAAATTTGGCCTACAGGCTTCTCGATCGAGGTCTGGGTTAAAAAAGGGGTTTTTTTGCATGTGTACATATCACAAACATATTTTTACCATGAAAGGGGACGTTAATCGGCGACCTGTTTCCTTATTCGAGAGATATTCGAGAGTTTTCGCAAACATTACTGAACTTTTCCACTCAAAATGGGGGGATATTTTGAGGGAAAGGACTTTTAGCAGGAAAAAAAGTATTATCTATTAATCTTACCGCTGATAAAATCCGGGGGGTTTGAACAAATTGGAATACTGCAGTGTTTTTTTTTTAAAAATTTTTAAAAAAATTTGTCGAATCCTGGTTTTAAACCAGACAAACTATATGAAATTTATGGTCCCACCATTGAAGTTAAAGTTGTATCCTGATTTACCCCCGATGGAAGCGCGGCGTGGATTACCGTGGTATATTTTCGACCTGTTCCCCCCCCCGTATGGGGGGGCAAAAAAGGTTGATGGTTTTTCTTCTTCGTATGCCCAAAGGGCGCAGTTGCAGTCAACGGTATATAAACCCATAAAAAAATGCTTTTATGGATCAATTTCATAAGATTGCTGATCAAAAGGGGGCATTATTGGGTATGCTCAACCGGTCTGTCATTAGTGATGCAAATCCGTCCAGGTAAAGAAAAAAAATCTTTTGATTTGATATTTGGTGAAATAAAACAAAAAGAGCTTTTAAACCGTAACTATACAGTGTAACTTTCTGCCGCCTCCAAGAAAGGGGTTTATATATTTTTTAGTGGAGGGTTAAAGGGGGTCAATAAAATATTCGGTATTTCCCCCCTAGGCGTGCGGGGGGTCTAAAGAAAGTTTTTTTTGGTGTTTTTTAAAAAAACATACCACTTTTACGTAAATATGGCTCCCCGAAGCTAATAATTTTGGGGAAACAAATTTTTGAATAATTTGGTTGAAGGTCGTCCCTTTAACAGGCCCTAAAACAGAGAGGGTTGGATCTTACGGGTGTAGGGAAAAAAAGTTATTCGTGGTGGTGCTCGCCCGAGCGGTATGGGAAAAATCTTTAAAGGGAAAAGAAAAAATTTTTTTTTTGAAAGAAAACCATTTTCCCCCCTGTTATAAAAAGACATATTTTCAAAGTTACCCTAAGTTAATTCCACCATGACAAAAGCAGGCCAAAACGTAACTGGTGGGGGGGCCCAAAAATTCGCACGGAAAAAAGTTATACCCTCAAAATGAAGCTTTTTCCCCAAAATTTAAAAGACCCCAAATAAATGAAACTGCATATCGATTGTCCAAAAAATGATCTTACCAGTTAATTTGCTGTGATCAAAAAATACTGATGCCTTTTTAAAAATTCCGATTCCCTTTAGTGAATGGACGGTTTCTTGATCTACTTCTTTGTCTTGGAAAAGGAATTCAGATACGTCTAAGCGATAAAACGTGCCCAAAGGAAACGGATCACCCTTTTTTCACCAAGGGCTTCAATACTATCTTTAAAAAACCTCTTGCTTTCTAAAAAAACAATGATAGAAAATACTCCAAAGTAATTATCAAGCTTTTTTTATATGATAACGGTCATTAGCCCGGACTGTATAAACCCCGCGCGACCTATGCTTTTTTTCGAAATATAAAGGGTGTGGGTATAATTACGTTTTTTTTCTGATGAATTTTTCACCCAAAGCGAATAAACCTAAAAAAAAATTTTAAAGAAACGATCAAAGAAGTGGGCTGCATTTAGTCGGGCCATTATTCCTTTTGGAGAAAATTTTTGACAAAACGTTTGGATTCGGGGATTTTTTTTTTCCGAAAAAAACCCTTTTTTTTTAATTTTGGGGTTTAAAAATTTTGTTGGACAACGTTAGCCTGTCGACTGTTGATTTTATTCGTTTGGAACTTGCGGATATTTTTTTTAAAACCCCCAAAAAGGGAAATCTTTAATTTAAGATAAAACCCAAAAACAATAATCTCTAAGCGCTTTAAAAGATTCTCTAAGCTCAGACCGCTGGAATACAGCTTTAAAAAAATTATAAAAATTGTGTGTTATCTGCCAACCTTATTTCACAAATCGAACATCCCTGCTCCCCGACATCCTAGAAAAATAAAAATAGTCTTGATTGCATGGAACATTCATGGGCGGGATAACTGTAAACCAATATATTTTTAACATCCTGACTATCGCGATTACTGTAAGTTGAACGGGAAATAATGTATATAACATCGGTACAATTTTTTCCAAAAAACTTGTTTAGGGTCATTTTACACCTTGAGCTTAACTCTCACGTCGCATATGTTGGCTCAGAGTTATAACGCTGGACGTCAATTGGTGCGTTTCACTTTTTAAAAACGATCTGCGGGTGACACACTCCCGGTAGAGAATATGTAATTTGAAAAAAAAATTCATACTTTTTGAGAAGCCAACCCTCTCAAAAAAGGTATGGACCTCATGTCCCGGGGGCATATTCTCGAAAGTAACCCGCGGGCACTCCGATTTAAGTTTTGAAAAAAAAAAAACGCGCAGCAACCACCCACCAAAATGGCTTTCCCCCAAAAACCCCCCCTTCTCTCCCCCTTTCCTTCTCTCTCTCTCTCTCCTCCCCTCTTTTCTCTCTCTCTCTCTCTCTCTCTCTCTCTTCTCTCTTTTTCTCTCTCTCTCTCTCTTCCTCTCTTCTCTCTCTCTCCTCTCTCCTCTCTCTCTCTCTCTCTCCTCTCTCCTCTTCTCTCTCTCTCCTTTCTCTCCTCTCTCTCTCTCTCTCTCTCTTTTCTCTCTCTCTCTCTCTCTCTCTCTCTCTCTCTCTCTCTCTCTCTCTCTCTCTCTCTCTCCCCCCTTCTCTCTCTCTCTCTCCTCTCTCTCTCTCTCTCTCTCTCTCTCTCTCTCCTCTGTCCGTTCCCTTTCTCTGTCTTCTTCCCCCTTTCTTTCCTCTCTCTTCTTCTTCCTTCTGTCTTTCTTTTCTGTCTTTTCCTTCTTTCCCCTTCTCTCTCCTCTCTCTCTTCTCTCTCCTCTCTCTACTCCTCTTCTCTCCTCTTCTCTCTCTCCTCCCTCCCTCTCCTCTTTTCTCTTCTCTCTCTCCCCTCTCCTCTCTCTCCCTCCTCTCCTCTCTCTCCTCTCTCCCTCTCTCCTCCCTCCCCTTTCTCTCTCCTCTCCTCTCTCTTCTCCTCTCTCTCTCCTTTTCTCTCTCTCTCTCTCTCCTCTCTCTCTCCTCCCTCTCTCTCTCTCCCCTCTCTCTCTCCTCTCTTCTCTCTCTCCCTCTCTCTCTCTCTATCTCTCTCTCTCTCTCTTTTCTCCTCTTCTCTCTCTCCTTTTCCTTCCTCCTCCTCTCCTTCTCTCCTTTTATTCTCTTTTCCCTTCCTTTCTCTTCCTCCTCTCCCCTCTCTCTCTCTTCTTTCTTCTCTCTCTCCTCCTCTCCTCTCTCCCTCTTTCTCTCTCCCCTCTCCCCCTTCCTTTCTCTCTCTCCTCTCTCCTTCTCCCCCTTCCTCCTCCCTTCCTTTCCCCCCCCTCCTCTCCCCTCTCCCTTTTTCCCCTTTTCCTCTTTCTTCTTCCTCCCCCTCCCTCTCCCTTTTCCCCTTCTTTTCCCCCAAATTTCCTCTCTTCCTTCTTTCCTTTCCCTTTTCCCCCCCTCCTCTCCTTTCCCTCCCTTTCCTTTCTTTCTCCTTCTCCCCTTTCTCTCCCTCCTTTTCTTCCCCCCCCTCCTTTCCTTCCCTCTCCCCCCCCCCTTCCTTNTTTCCACATATTTTCTAGTGCTTGATCAGTTATGTCCACGCCTATACAAGAATTTTCTATGATGGGTCCACAACATTTTTTTTCCTTTCCGAGACAATGTTAAGAAAGGACGCTGTTGATTCTGAGGATCGTTGACGAGACTGTAGACATACAGCGAGATATTGTTGAGTTGTTCTAACTTGTTAATATCCTCCCAGGCCAAGGGAAACTGAATGTTTCTAGTGTTCACAAACTCCCCAAAATTCACCCGAGTAACACTTCGCCTCATGTTTTTCCATCTATAACCTATTTGATTGAGTTTATAGGCTACTATGTACTCAATGACACAGGAATGTTCATTCCCTCTGGGGTTGAATATTTGATCCCCGCCTCGCGTGTTAAGAGGATACCGTATATATTCCCCTAAGCGATTATGCAATACCAGGCAACATAATGCAATGGCAAAACCGGCTATATGATGTAACACAAGACCCGAGCCCTCCCTTTGGGTTATACATCCTTCTAGATTACTAGATAAGCTATCTATCCAATCATCATACATAGACTCCACCTCGTCGATCGTGATGCATCTTATCCGGAAACAATGAAAAAAATCTTCAAAAATATTCGCGCCCATAAGATAAAGTTTGAGTAGTACAAGGTGCATTTCGGCAAAGATTTTGTATGAGAGGGGAGGTGCTCGATTCCCTCGGAAAAAATAGCAATTTCATTTTTTTAATAAAAAAAATTCTATACCTAGTAAGGAAATGCACTGGATTATGTCTGACGCTATCTGGGATATCATATTCATGGTGCATATAATGATTTTTGAAATTTGAAATGATATTAATTACCCTAGGTTCTCCTTGAACAGGTGGTGGTGGTGGTGGTGGTGGTGGTGGTGGTATTGGTGGCGGTGGCGATGGCGGTGGTGGTGGTGGTGTTGGCGGTGGCAGTGGTGGCGGTGGTGATGATGGGGGCAGTGGTGGGGGTGGTGATGATGGTGGCAGTGGTGGCGGTGGTGAGGATGGCGGCAGTGGCGAAGGTGGTGATGACACCGGCGGGATTGATGGCGAAGGTGGTGATGACACCGGCGGGATCGATGGGGAGAGTGGCGGGCTTGAATTACGTGCACCTCCTGTAAAAAGATTCACCATTTTCAATCTAGGGTAACTTATGACCAAATAATACTTCTTTAAAAAAAAATATAAATAACTCCAAAACCTTTAATATGACATTCCCACGCATGTCGTGATATATCCTTAATTGTACAGCCACAGGTTTCACAGAGGTAGGACGGTGCAAGTTGAACTGTAAATAAAAAAAATAAAAAATATTATTATAACTATTTATTATTATTATTATTATTATTTCTTTTTTCATATCAACATTTTTATATACTTACCAGCGGAGCAGGTGTGATGAGAACACCCGAAAACACCACATCCATGACACAGGTGTAGGTTTTTCTCGGCTGGTTGTGTAGCTTGTACCCCACAAACGTGATGACCCCGCTTATCACAGATATGACAGAGTGGTAATGAATCCATCCAGTTGGGAGGTGGGGTGGTTAGGAATGTTTTAACCATCACGAGCGAGGGATGAAGGTTGAATGACATGCTACCACGCTCACTCCTTATGCTCCGTCTAAGGTAATTGCCATATACCACTAGAAAATTAGAAACTATTCTCTCCTTTACATTCATCTTTATTTCGTCCTCTCTTCCTAAGTCTTATTAATAAAAGAAATCAAGATGGCGTTACGTTCCCACGTGTTCGAGACCGACAATGGAATCCCTAACCACTTTTTTATATAAGACAGGTTAAGGAGGCCCGCCCGGCCGTAGATCATGTCAAATTTTTGTTTACGAAGCTGGTGACCCCTTGTCTGGGCCGGCCACGTGGGATTGCGGGGAATTCCATACAATGGATCGCCCGGGGGGCTTTTCTCTAGCTGTCTCTTGATGATTTTTTTTTACTCGTAACCATTGTAATTATTCAGACAATAATACATGTTTAACTATCATAAACTCTATATATCCATTAATAAAAAGCAATACATATTACAATAACACAATACTTATTAATTTTTTTTGTAACAACCCCGGGGAAATTCCCGTATATCTTCATAGTCCGATGGAAAACATATCTTTTACCGCTATGTCAATATCTTTTCCTCACCCCACTCTAATTATCGCTGGGTTTTTGAATTCTTGCAAACAGAACTCTGCACTCGTTTTTTTAAAAAATATCAGGAAACTTTTTCGTGAATTTAAAGTGGTGTCCAAACCACCGTCTCCAAAAAAATTCCAAAACCCCCAGTCATAAACCAATTTTTTATCCTCTATAATTAAACCACCCCTTTGGGGGGAGAAAATGGGGTAGAGGCGGGAATATTCTTATTGTTTGGGATTGACATATTTTCTGGGAAGCATCAAAACTCCGCCCAAATTTTAGCAAATTTATTCATCGTGGTCGACCATAATATTTTATGTATATTTATTACCAAAATCATTTTTCAAAGGCAAATAGGCAGAACTATGGGTTAAAGGGTCCATTAAATACTCAGGGGAAACTGAGACCTATAAAAAATTTCGAATTTTTGGGTCCCCAAATTTTTTGGGAAAGCCCATGGGAAAAAATTTTTTTGGTTATATAAGTATGTAATCGGGGGAATCTTCCCTTTTATTATCGCCCAAACCGTTAACCCCGCCAGAACTGCTTTTACGAAGTCGTTCGCGGAGAATCTCACTGTGAAAGATATTTTTTGGTAAAAATATGACAGAGGCCCTGTTAAGATCTTTTAAAAAAACACTATCTACCATTCCCGCGGGTTTGGCGGTGTTAAAAACTTTACAAAACCACCCATACTCTCATAGACTCAGGAAAACTCAAAAGATTTTAAAAGTTCTTGAAAAGTTATAAAACTACACCCTTCATCGTTGACCAAGGGGCGTTTCCCCCCTCGAAAGATTTTACCCCAAAAACCCGGGGGGTTTAGCTTGTGACACCGCTCCCGCTTGATTCGTTGGGGTCATTTAATGATGGGATAAAATATATATTTATGCTTAAAATGTTTTTTTGGGGCGGGAATTTTTCCGCAGTTGGTTTGCGACGGGAAAACCGGGAAAGGCCGGCTTGAAGCCTTAAAACTATTCTTGAATCCGACCCAAGTCAAACTTATTCCCCTTTTTTTAACCACCCGGGGCAAAAAAAAAAAAATATTACCGTTATTTCACTTACTGGGACGGATAAAAATTAGCGTGTCTTCCTTTAAAATTCAAACTTCTCCTGCTGAAAAAGGGATAAAGACTTTGAAGGGGAAAAATTAATTCCTAACCCCGAAATACTTTTAAAATGTATCGACGCGCTATTTCCAAAAGTTCAAGCGTAAATAAAACCCATGCATTTTTTTAAAACTCTCATGGTCCCAAGTTCCCAGATGAAGATAACCAAATCATACCTTATTTAAAGAATTTATAAATATCCCTTACTAAGCAGAAACGCTTCAGTACTCCCATAATGGGGAGATTTTTTTCGCTTGAAAGCACATCATAAACCTCATTTTTTTTTAATAAAGCATATAAATTCAAAATACCTAAAACTATTTCGTAAAAGTCGTTGACAAATCCCAATCCTCCCTGTTTATACATCAAGACTTGGGCGGTAAAAAAATTAAAGGAAATTTTTTTTACACTCCAGAACTGATAAAGGCAAAAATACCAGAAGTGTTCCCATTACATATAATCAAGACAAAAAGGGTCAAACCCAAACGTAGGTATCTTGCTTGGGGAAAGGTTACCCTAACTTTTAATTCTGGGTGGAAGTCAATGGCTTTTTGGGGCGATACCACCAAGAAAAACCAAAGGGGAAAAAAAAAAAAGAACAACCCTTTTTTTGCAAAACCAGTCTTAATTCGATTATTGGCGACTCTAAACCCGATTAATCGAGCGAAACTAATTTCTTCATTACGAGGCAGTGAAATCAGTTGTATATCTGAAATAGTTGTTAATTTCCTCTCGGGTAATTTAACTCGTAAGGAAGGCGTTCTCCGTAAACTTAAGAAATGTAAAACCGATTTGAAAACCATCGCATTAAAAAAAACACCGCCCTATATAAAAAAAACCATTCTAGCTTCCAAAAGAGGGGGTGGTTTCTTGAGTGTCTTAATCCCCTTAGCCGAACAATTAATATCTAGTTTAATAAAAACATGAAAACATACTGTCTGGTTCCTTAGCTTTAGCGCAAAAATACATTTACGGTAAAACCAATGAAGGTTTGATAAAAAATTCTGTAACCAATCAAATTTCCCCCGGAAAAAATACTAAACCCAACCTTGAGAACATTATTCGTACACGAATTACTCAATCATCAACAATCATTTGTTACGGTTGTTGGAAGAAAAAAATATTACTTGGGATGAGAAAGGAAATATTCTTTCCCCCGTAGCTAGTTTAAATATCATTGATATCATATCAAAATTGGTGAATAATAAATCTCGATTTGAGTTAGACAAGCAAGATCTTATCAGAATATTATTTCAACCAAGGATTTATCCCCCCAAATTATTCGGAATTTCTATCAGCGGCAGCAAATTTTTGGCGGGGGGTTACCCAAGAAAAAAAACAGGAATCCGTATATCTGGACGGCATATTAAGGTACGTACAAACCATACAAATGTTTCTTGGCCGGCAAGAAGATGTGAGAAATATGAGTTATTGCATTTGTTGTGTGTGTGTGTGTTGGAATAAAAACAGCGAAATCCTGTTGTAAGGACATATTTTTTAAAAAGTGACGGGTGTGGGGTCCCCCTCTGGGCCTCCCCCGTTTGTTTGTTTTGGTGTGGTGTGTGTGTGTGTGGGGTTGTGGGGGTGTGTGTGTGGGTGGGGGGGGGTCTGTGGGTGTGGGTGTGTCGTCTGCGTGTGCGTTGGGGGTGTGTGGGGGCGTGCCCTGTGTGTGCGTGTGTGTGTGTGTGTGTGTGGGGGTTTGTGTGTGTGTGTGTGTGTGTGTGTGTGTGGGGTGTGTGTGTGTGGTGTGTGTGTGTGGTGTGTTGTGTGGTGGTGTGTGTGGTGTGTGTGTGTGTGTGTGTGTTTGTGTGGTGTGCGCTGCGTGCGGCGTGCGTGCGTGCTGCGTGCGTGCGTGGGGCGTGGTGCTGCGTGCGTGGTGCGTGCTGGGGGCGTGCGTGCTGCGTGCGTGCGTGCGTGCGTGCGTGCGTGCGTGCGTGCGTGCGTGCGTGCGTGCGTCCCGTGCGTGCGTGCGTGCGTGCGTGCGTGCTGCGTGCGTGTGTGGGTGTGTGTGGTGTGGTGTGTGTGTGTGTGTGTGTGTGTGGTGTTGTGTGTGTGTGTTGTGTGTGTGTGTGTAAAAACCAGCTGAACTGCTAAAAAAATTATATTAAATGGTGTGACAGTACGAGGGGGCTTCCTTGAACGACCTGAAAAGGGTTTCATATTACCCTCTCATCCTTAGAAGGGTTTTCTTACAAATTCGTTTACAAAAAGCATTTCACTGTCTTTCATATTCTGTTAACGCGTTTGGGTAAAAAACCTTTGGGCTCCCGGGATCTTAGCAACACATCCCCAAATTCGAATGTATACTGCAACGTCAAAAACTGTAAAATCTTTCCAGGTGCTGAGCAACACGATCAACACCCTTAATTATAGTGAAGGCCCCACCCGTGGTAAAAATCTACCTATAACTCACATGGTCCCAAATTTGGAATGGACCCCCCAAGGAACAAAATCCATTAAGTGAAAATATATTAAATCTTCAGGGATCAAGATTTTGTCGCCGGCTTATTTAAAAGATTCACGGACGTCGATTCCTAATTTTAAAAAACATGTGTGAACAATTTGAGGGTTTTTGCCTTAGGACACCCAAAGCATGAAGCCCTTGAAAATCCTCACGGTTTAGGATGTGGCGGTAACCGAACGACGGGGGCTTGGCAAACCCTACCCTGCTTCAGAATTTAGCGACAGGTTAAAACCTAAGGGAATTGAAGTAATAATTTTGGGGCAGGGCCACCTCCAAAAGGTTACCAAACCCCCAACTGATCCACGACAGCCTTGTCTGCGGGTGCATTCGTACAGCGGGTAGACTTTTTTTTTTTTTGGCCTTCCAAACGAAATCCCTCCTTTGATAAAAAAAAATTTGGTTTGTAATATTATGTAAAAAGCACATGTAAAAACGGATTTGTATTAATAATATATAATGGGCTATAAAAAAAATATGAGATTTTTTTTGGGGGGTTATAATATATTTGGGTGTGTGTGTGGGGTTACAATATTATGTAAAACAAAAACTTATACAAAACTCTTTTTAATTATTTAATAAATGTGTTTGGGTTTTTTTCATCAATAGACTTTTTTTTTTTGTCTCTGTGCCTATAGCGCCTGTAGGCAGTGCGACCCATGGGTCGGATTGGGTATGGAGGTTTCCCCCGAGGGGTCTTGATAGTTGTCCTCGCCCCTGGGGCGCAGGTAAATTCTTAAGACGCTTGTGATTAGAGGCTCATGCCGCCCCCCCGGTCCTCCGATGCACTCGCAATCGAGTGGTTGATGGGCAGGGCATGTGGGGTTCTTAGGCCCCCGCGTTTCGAAGGTTTTTTGGTTTTCTTCGGGGATCGAACTCGGGGCCCCAGAACGCCGTCCGCGACGCAAACCCTCCGCTAAACCCCCTACCCGAAAAATGACGGACGGGGGGTCTTTTTACCCTGATTAAAAACACGCCCCGTCGTTGTGTCAAAGTATTTTGGGGCAAAGGGGGGGCGAACACTGTTTCCTCCAAAACTGGGGAAAGTAATTATTTCCAGATATACCCCCCGGGAATTTTTTTAAAATTCCCCCTTTTCCCCTACATTTAACCCCAATATAAACAAGAAATTGCCTCATCATTTCTTTGCCCCCCCGCAAAAATTGGCCCTACGGCTTTTCGATCGAGGTCTGGGTTAAAAAAGGGGTTTTTTATGTAAAACTATCACAAACATATTTTTTACATGAAAGCGTTGAAGTCGGCGACCTGGTTTCCTTTTTGAGAGATATATGAAGTTTTTCGCAATCATTACATAACTTTTTCCCCTCAACGATGGGGGTATATTTGGGGGAAGGGGAAATTTTTGCAAGGATAAAAGTATTAATCGTATTAACTTACCCCTGATAAAATCCGGGTGTTCGAACAAATTGGGGTCGCGTTTTATCTAAATTTTGAAAGAAAATTTTTCGAAATCCCAGGGTTTTTAAACCGAAAATCTATATGAAAAATTTTTGGTCCCCCATTGAAGTTAAAAATTGTATCCGATTCCCCCGATGGAAGACGCGGGTGTGGGTTTCGCGATGGTATATTCGACGCTGTTACCCCTCCCCTATGGGGGGGGAAAAAAGGTTGATGTGTAGCTCATTCGGATCCCAACGGGGGGCAGTTTTCAGTCAACGGGATATAAACCTAAAAAATCTTTTTGGTAAATTTCTATAAGTTGCTATCAAAAAGGGGGCATTATTGAGGTATCCCCAAACCCTTCATGTCTTAGTGATGCAATCCGTCCAAGGTAAAAAAAAAAATCTTTTGATTTGTATAAAATGAATAAACAAAGAGCTTTTTAAAACCGTAACTATTTCAGTGATAAAATTTCTTCCGCCTCCAAAGAAGGGTTTGTATATTTTTAGTGGGGGGGTTAAAGGGGGTCAAAACAAGATATTTGTGTATTTCCCCCGCTAGGCGTGCGGTGGGCTAAGAAAGTTTTTTCTGGTTTATTTAAAAAATCCTACCCCTTTTACGAAATATTCTCCCAGAAGCTAAATAATTTTTGGAAGCAAATTTTTGAAAAATTTTTTGGGTTTAAGGTCGTCCATTAAACGCCCTCAAACAAGAGGTTGGATGATTACAGGGTGTAGGAAAAAGAGTTTTCGTGGGGGTGCTCGCCGAAGAGTCGGTATGGAAAATCTTAAGGAAAGAAGAAAATTTTTTTTTGAAAGAAAACATTTCCGCCCGTGTTTAAAGACATATTTTCAACGTTACCCTAAAATGTAAATTTACACCATACAAAGCAGCCAAGCGTAACGGTGGGGCCGACATTCGCACGGAAAATGTTTATACCCTCAAACAGTGAGCAAATTTTCCCAAAAAATTATAGACCGAAATAAATAAATCTAGCATTCGATTGTCAAAATATGATATCTTACCAGTTAATTTCTGATGATCAAAAATACTGATCCTTTTTTATAATTTCCCTTTTCCTTTGGGGAAAAGGACGGTTTCTTGTCTCATTCTTTGGGCTTGGAAAAGGAATTACGATCGTCTAAGCGATAACCGTGCCCAACGGAAAAGGATCATCTATTTCTCACCAAAGTCTGTCAAAAACATCTTTAAAAATCCTACTTGCTTTCCCAATGAACAAATGTAGAAATACTCCAATGTATAAATTTTCAAACTTTTATTATAAAGATAAAAGGGCATTAGCCCGGAATGATATCAAACCCCCGCGCGACCTATGCTTTTTTTTTGAGAAAATAACGGCTGTGGTTAAATTGACGTTTTTTTCTGATGAATTTCACCAAAGCGAAAAAACCTGAAAAAAATTTAATGAAACAGATCAAAAAAGGGCGCTTTTCGGGGCCCTTATTCATGATTGCAACGTTAATAAAAACTGTCCACAAAGTTGATGTGCGTATTCGTTTGGAAATTGCGGTAGTTTTTTTGGCTTTTGAAAAACCAGCAAACCGGGAAAACTCTTTTTTTAAGATCAATCCCAAAACAATAAACTCTAGACGCTTTACGATTCCTGAACTCAGACCGCTGGAATACAGCTTTAAACAACATATATAAACTTGTGTGTTATCTCCAAACCAAAATTTCAAAAAATCGAACATCCTGCTCCCAGTCATCCAGAAAACATAAATTAGTCTTGATTGACTGGAAAGCTTCATGGCGGTATAACTGTAAACCAAAATATTTTCAAAATCCTGACTTTGCGAGTTACTGAAAAGTTGAAAGGAAATAAAGTATTAACTCGGGACTAATTTTTCCAAAACTTGTTTTTTGGCTCATTATACAGCCCCTTGATTTTAATTAGACTCTCACGTCAGCATATGTTGGCATGCGAGATTATAACGCTGGACGTAAAATTTGGGTGCGTTTCACTTTTTTAAAACGAATCTGCGGGATGACACACTCCCGGTAGAGAAATATGTAAATTATGAAAAAAAAATTCATAACTTGTTGAGAAGACCAACCCTCTCAATAAAGGTATGGACCTCATGTCCCGGGGGCATATTCTCGAAATGTAACCCCAGTGGCACTCCGATTCAAGTTGTAAATAAAGAAAAACGCGCAGCAACACAAACCTTTCCACAAAAAGGCTCCCCAAAACTACCCCCTTTTCTCTCTCTCTCTCTCTCATCTCTCTCTCTCTAATCTCTCTCTCTCCTTTTCTCTCTCTCTCTCTCTCTCTCTCTCTCTCTCTCGTTCTCTCTCTTCTCTCTCTCTCTCTCCGCCCCCTCTCCTCTCTTTTCCCCTCTCTCTCTCTCTCTCTCTCTCTCTCTCTCTCTCTCCCTCTCTCTCTCTCTCTCTCCTCTCTCTCTCAATCTCTCTCTCTCTCTCTCTCTCTCTCTCTCCCTCTCTCTCTCTCTCTCCCTCTCTTCTCCTCTCTCTCTCTCCCCTCCTCTCTCTCTCTCTCTCTCTCTCTCTCTCTCTCTCTCTCCTCTCTCATCTTCTCTCCTCTCTCTCTCTCTCTCTCTCCCTCTTCTCTCTCTCTCTCTGTCTGTCTGCCCTGTCTGTCGTCTGTCTGTCTGTCTGTCTGTCCCGTCTGTCCCTGTCCCGTCTGTCTGCTTCTGTCTGTCGCTTCTTCTTCCTCGTCTCTGTCTCTCTCTCTCTCTTCCTCTCCTCTCCTCTCTCTCTCTCTCTCTCTCCTCTCTCTCTCTCTCCTTCCTCTCCTCTCCTCTCTCTCTCTCTCCCCTCTCTCTCTCTCTCCCTCCTCTCTCCTCTCTCTCTCTCTTTTCCCCCTCCTCTCTCCTCTCTCTCTCTCCCCTCTCTCTCCTCCTCTCTCTCCCTCCTTCTCCTCTCTCCCCCTCTCTCTCTCTCTCTCTCTCTCTCTCCTCTCTCCTCTCTTCTCTCTCTCTCCTCTCTCTCTCTCTCTCCTTTTCCCCCTCTCTCTCTCTCTTCCCTGTTTTTCCCCCTTTTCTTTCTCCTCTCTCTCTCTCTCTCCGTTTCCTCTTTTGTTTTCCCCTCTCTCTCTCTCCCTCCCCTCTTTTTTTCCTTTGCTTTCTCCTCTCCTCTCTCCTCCTCTCTCCTCTCTCTCTCTCTCTCCTCTTTTTTCCCTTTTCTTTTTCTCTCTCTCTCCCCTCTCTCTCTCTCCTCTCTCTCTCTTCCCCCCTCTCCTCTTATTTTTCCATTAAACGTTTTTCTTC
>JACEEZ010015180.1:0-10146 GCA_016584305.1 Chionoecetes opilio
AACTTTTTTGTTTTTTTAAAAAACTCCTCACCACAAACCCCAAAACCAACACCCAAAGAGCAAAAAAGATAAAAAAAATTTATACAAAGGAAAAAATAAAAAAATCGAAAAAAATTAAAAAGGGGGGGGTTTTTAAAAAAGGGGAAAAAATTTAAAAAATAGGGGTTTTTTGGGGGAAAGGGGGAAAGGGGAAAAATTTTAAAATTTTTAAAAAAGAAGGAGGGGAGAAAAAATAAAAGGGGGAGGAAGGGGAGGGGGAGAAAAAATTGAGGAGAGAGGGAAGAGAGGAGGGGGAGGAGGGGGGAGGGGAAGAGAGAGGAGAGAGGGAGACGGAGAGAGAGGAGAGAGCGAGAGAGAGAGGAGAGGGGGAGGAGAGAGTTTTTAGAGAGGAGAAGAGAGAGGGAGAAAAGGGGGGAGAGGGGGGAAGAGAGAGAGAGAGAGAGATGAGAGAGAGAGAGGGGAAGAAGAGCACACATATACCTCTCCCAAATGACACCCACCCACCCTTTCTCTCTCCCCCCTTTTTCTCTCTCCCTCTCTCTCCTTTCTCTCTCCTCTCCTCTTCTCTTCTTCTCTCTACTCCTCTTTTCCTTTTCTCTCTCCTCTCTCTCTCTCTCTCTCTCCTCTCTCCTCTTTCTTTTTCCTCGCTCTCTCCCTCTCTCTCTCCTTTTTCTCTCTCTCTCTCTTTTCCTCTCTCTCTCTCTCTCTCTCTCCTCTCTCCTCTCTCTCTACTCTCTTCTCTCTCTCTCTCTCTCTCTCTCTCCTGCTCTCTCTCTTCTTCTTCTCTTCTCTCTCTTCTCCCCCTCCCCTCTTCTTCTCTCTCTCTTCTCTTTCTCTCTCTCTTCTTCTTCCCTCTCTCTCTCTTTTCCCCTTCCCCTTTTCTCTCTCTCTCTCTCTCTCCTTTTCTCTCTCCTCTCCTCTTCTCCTCTCTCTCTCCTCTCCTCTCTCTCTCTCTCTCTCTCTTTCTTTTTTTTCCCCCTCTCTCTCTCTTCTCTCTCCTCTCTCTCTCTCTCTCTCTCTCTCTCTTCTCTCTTCCTCTCTCTCTTCTCCTCTCTTTTTAAACCTTGGGCCCCCTTTCCCTCTCCCCCCCTCTCTCCCTTTCTCCCCAAAGTGATCCCTTTTAAACTTCCCCTTCATGCCTCTCCTCTCATTCCTCCTTCCCTTTACCCCCCTTTTTTCCTTTCCTTTCCTTTTCCTTTCCCCTTTCCTTTCCCTTTTCCCTTTCTTCCTCCTTCCTTCTCCCCTTCTTTCCCCCTTCCTTTTTTTCCCTTCTTTTCCCCTGTTATTTTGGTAAAGGGTCAAGCTAGGTTATAGTTTTTGCCCCATTTTTAAGATCTGGGAGGCGCAGCACGAGCAGATTTTAAACAACGGGTTTATAGTTTTCGACCCGGGTTTAATATTTGCGAGTGCGCAGCACGTCGCAGATTTTAAACAAGCTACTTTTGCCCCTGGTTTAAAAATTGGGAGTGCGCAGCAGTCGTCAGACATACACACACACAATGTATTCATTAAAAGCAATAGACTGTATTTTATTTCATTTAAATCAGTGTTTTAAACCCTTTTTTTGTTTTGTCCCCCCCTTGTGGGATTCCGTAAAGCTTCCACCCTATTTTTTTAAATCTCTAAATCTCAGGCTTTGACATTGTAAATTAACTAATCATTTAAAAAATAAAAAGGTAGGAAAAAGCTTTTCATCATTTTAAATTACAGTTACCTACTTCTGAGGGGAGGCGTCCTGAGGAGGAAAAAGAGGTATGTCAAGGTCTCGTGAGGATGTCGAGGGTCATTGAACGCAATGACCCCCCAAACCCGCCTACGCCCTGAAGAAGCCCTTTCCAAGTTCCTTCTCGGGCGAGTGCTATTCGAAAGCAGAGGGGCGCCTCGTGTGGGACAGGGATGGGCAGATGGCTCTTTGGGGGAATTTTTTGGGCAGTTGTTCAGGGTTTGGACCCCCAAATTGGCAGCTTCACACCAGGGGTTACGGCGGGACCCGATCCCCCCATTGACGAAACCCCCTTCTTGCAAATCAGAGGGGCTGTGCAGAGTTAAAGGGTGGGAAAGGCAGTGGTGTTTGTAATATCAGTGCGGACCCCAAAGGGGGAGGGCAGACCCGCGGGTTGCATGCTGTCTGACTCCCTGGGGGCAATAGGTACCTTTTCCCCCGACGGAAAAGGGGGCGGGTCGTCCCTTTTGGAAAGGGAAAGGAGCCCGTCGGGGGACGCAACAATTACGCGGTTTACACGTCAGCGTCCCAGGAAAGGTGTTTTGCCATCTTTTGCGACACGAATCGCATCATCTGGTGAAGCATCGGGGGAAACCCAGCATTTGGGTTCACCCCTGGTAAGTCAACAACGGCCATCCTAGGCTTGTGTCCTGGGGGGGAACGCCGACGTGATTTTCGACAGGGATGCTTGCAGCCATGTTGATCCAAAAAGGGCGTTTGACTCAGTGCATTGAGTCATTTGGGATCTTTGCGATTTCGGGGGATTCCTGCAAGGATTTTGGTTTTGATAATGGTCTGTTTTCTGGATGGAGTGTGTGAAGTGTGGGCGGGGTGTATCCAGTTCTTTCCTGTGAATAAGGAGTGGGGAAAGGATTCGTCTTCCCCCATCACTTTTAACGTGTATGGACTGGGTATTGGACAAGGTGGTAGATCAAAGTGATTGTGGAGCACCCGTCGGCAAACAAGATCAATATCTTTTTTTTGCGATGAGCAGAATTTTTTCGGGTCGCTGGAGGCCTGGTGAGGGCTCCAGGCGCTGCACGAGGAGGCAAAGCCTTTGGGATTTGAGGTTCCTGGTCAAGACCAAGGTCAGGTATTTGGAGACTTACAGATGAAGAGTACAGTCGTTCATGTGTGGCGAGGACTTTGAGATTTTGGGAAAATTTTTTAATACCTTGGTAGCGAGTCCAAAAGACGGCGGGCACGTCAAAAGTTTACGAGGGTTTTTGGCATAGCCCCGGGTTAGGACTCCCCTCAGCGGGAGTATTTGGCGTTGTCGGTACTGTGCAGGAGGACAAAGACCCGGATTTTAAAGTCGTTTGATCCCTGTTTTCTTAGGTTGTGGACATGGACATAAATATGCTTAAAAGAGAGAATCAATGCCTTTGGTAATAAGGTCCGCGAATATGGGGTATCGCTGGGATTAGTGTAAAACAGGATTGCCCCCGTGAAATAAATCGGGGTTTCCGCATAGTCCGTCAGCACCAACTTCGGCTAATGGGCAGTGGCACGTTCCCCTGAAACCGACCCTTTCCCATGGGGTTTGTATCTGTAAGGGGACAATCCGGCGTGGAGGAGGCCAAGGGGGGGCCCCACAAGGTCGGGTGGGGCGGGTTGATGTTTTTTGTCGAGGCGTTTGGAAAGGGGAAAGGAGCCGCATGGGGAACTGCGCGTGGTGACCCGGGAGTGGGTTAGGGGGGGCGAGGGGGGGCCCCCCCCGGCGTTTCCCCCCAAGATTGTTTGATTTTTTTCTGAATAGTAGCACATGCTTTCAAAACTTTAAATATACAGAAAAAAATAAACATACCAGAAATTACACAGTAAAGCATTTTTCTGAAACTAAAGTAATTGCCCCTAATGTTCGGTAATTTTAGAAATAAAAAACAAAGTTTTCCTTAAAGGTTTAAAAAAAAATCAGGGGCCGGGTTGCTTTTGCTTTTGTTGATCAGTTAAACGAGCATGAGATGATTTCCCCCGCCCAACCCAGGAGGACAGTCGTAACCCGGGTTTTGAAAAGCACTGATTTAAATCCTTCATAATTATTCCCATTTTATTATTGCATCATGATGTGTAGAGTTGTATTTGCGGTCGTTGCAGGGGACGGGGGCTGCCAGATGCCAAAAAGGTGAGGTTCAGGACCATTCCAGGGTTTGGTTATAACAGTTTTTGCTTTACCCGGTATTTATTTATCTAGAATCCCTATGATATTAGTACCGCTCGTATTTTTTTTTAACTTAAATTGTAAAAAGGCGTCCCTTTTTATATAAAGTTGTCTGTTGTTAGCCATAAAACTACGAAAAAAAAATTTTAAATACCAAACTAGTTAACGAAAATTTATAAAACAGGTCATATCATAAACTTTGCTATATTCACAAAGGGGACTCGTCAATAGTACTAAAATTACAATGAAAATAACTTTCGGGTTCAAGGGTTAAACGTAGTTTTTCCCACTTTGTCTTAGACAGTGGTAGGCAACCTGGGGCCCTTTCAAGAGACCTGTGCGCCCCCTGCCCCCTACAAAAAAAAGCCCAATTACCCTTTAAAAAAAAAGAGATAAAATATTGCATAGAAAGCCGCAGTACAATAGTGTAGTGCCCTGGGCCTAGGTCTTAAAAAATTTTGGGATGAATTTGTTCTTATTAACCCGTACTTGCTTAATTCCATTCATAATGTACACTGTAGTCCTTTAGCATTGGCCCTGCAAAGCTTGAAAAAAAAAATCTTTCTAAAATTTGGGGGGCACCAAAGTTTTTGGGGTCACACGGTCGATGATATATTCCAATTCATTGTCGGCGTTCATCATAAATTTGCGCATGAGTTTTTCGCCCCGGATGCTCTTTGGTGACAGGCATCCAAATTTAGGCTGAGGGGCCCCGGTGGATTGCCTGCCCTGGCTAAAAGCCCCCCCTGCCCGGGGGCGATTACACACACCCCCACAAAATTTCCTTTTTCAAATTTTTATAGGAAAACGAGCACCGTGCAAATTTGTACTGTATAACAAAAGGGGGTCACAGAAAGGGCAAAAACCCTTCACGGACAATAATGTTTAAGAGACAAGGTGCACTAAAAAAGACTCTTCACCGATAGCTGACACAATCCCGTACAATAAGTCAAGGGGTGAAGTCTTTGCCGAAGAGGTGAATGTATTTAACACTGCTCCAAAGGGGGGGCGGTAGAGAGGGGTTGCGTCCCAAGTGGCGTTCCGGTGACCGTGTTCGATCCCCAGTGAGACGCATAAATTACAAAAATTGTTCTGTACCCTTTGATTTGGCTAAGAACACCCACAGCTGCCATTTAAATCTCCCTTGAATTGGAGTGCATCGGAGGAAACAGGGGGGCGGATGAGCCTAATCACAGGCGTCACTTACAATTCTGCCCGCGCCACCCGGTCGGGGGCCCAAACCCCACAGCCCCCAATTTTAACCTAGGGCCCCGATCCCACCCCGGGGGCTCACGCCCTTTACGCGCTATAAGTCAAAATGTTAAAAAAAAAAAAAAAGACCCCGGGTTTTTCTGAGGCAGTCCCGGGGTCGGAGAGCCAAGTGTTTACATGATACACTATTGCCCTTTCCGACGGCTGCCTCTTTGGGGGTGGGACCGGGAATTCACCCAAAGGATGGAGGAGACTCCTGACATGGGCTTTCAAGAACCCCATTATAAAATGCCATGGAAACATTATAAAATTGGGCTACTTGTGGCATTTGCCCCTTTGGGGCCCGTGGTGGGGACAACGCGTACCCCGGGACAAGGGCTGGGGGGACATCCGGGTTACCCCAAGGCGGGGTTTTAGTAAGCGACAAAGTTCGTGCGCCCCGAGGCGCCTGCCCCTTTCCCCGGGGGCCAGTGCTCTCCCGGTGCCCCGAAGATTTTATCACACCTGCCCCCGGAAACCCTTAAAAGCAGGGACCCCGGGGAGGAAGGGGGGGCTCCTCGGCAAAAGCCGGGGGTTTTAACCGGCCTGGGGATGCAAACTCTCCGTATCTCGACGCCCCGGTCCCGGCCCCCTGTAATTTAATTTGGGCGTAAGTCCCCGGGGATAACCCCCCCCGGCAGCCCAAGGTAGGGTGTGGGGGGGGTTTTTTTATGCCACGTCGCCCCAATCGGACAGACCCTAGGGGATAAACCCGAAGGAGCAATGAAAACATTTCGGGGGGAAAAATGAAAAATGACGACATTTTGATCTCATGAGGGGAGTAAATTTCTTAGTTCGTTTTTCTAAGAACTAAGAAAAATAAGGGGAAACTACAAGGCCGTGAGACCCACACGACTGTTCGTTACCAACTTACCCATATCCCCCCTCTTCCCATCCCTGAATTTATCCCGACCATTTTGTAGACCGCAAAAGACTCCGATTGACCACCTGACGACTTGTCCTTCCCAAACATTCCCACCCCTTTTTTGAACCGTTTCTCCCAATTTTCCTTTTTTAAACTGCTTTTTCCCCCTTGAACCGTTTCTTTCGTTCACCCTGTAATAACCTTTAAAAAATTTTCCCACATCGCCTTTATTGATCCCTGTATCCATTTAAAAAAATTCTATCAGATCGTCCCTTTTCTACGCCTCTCGGATAAATGTAAATTAAAGTTTCAATTTTCCCATAACAAAGTTTGGGTTCCATGAATCATTTTGGTCACCCTTTTTTGCATGATTTAAAAAAGGCAAAATCCCTCCTGTAATACGGAGACCCAAAAATGAACCCCATAGTTGGGGAGGTCTGATAGAACCAAATAATGTTTAGAATAAAATCAGCACTTTGCTTGAACGTTCCGGTAATAAATCCAAATCCCCTTGGCTCGATTTCTAGCTCAAACATTTATTTAGGACGGAAGTCTGAGCTATCTCACTCCCCGATTTTTTACCTCTGATCTTTCCGCGACACATGCGTTGGTGTTCTATTTCCCGGATTTTTTACAACATTAAACCGGGCCCCATCAATATTTTAAATTTATCTGCATGTTTGTTGTGGTTCATTGTATTCGTGGTGGGGGTTTTTCTGAAAAATATTCCTGATAACATTGTGCAGACACTGAACTGTGGGATATGGTAAAAATAAAAATGGGGTTACCCTTGACCTGTGGACCCCAGGACACAGGGTAGTGTGACATCCCGGGGACCCCGTTACCTTCCCCAGGTTTTCCCCAAATGTGGATTTTGGGACCTTTAAGAGGAATTTTATGATTTTGGGAACCTCAGTATAACAAAATTATACCAAAAGTTTTTTTAACCCCTTGAGACCAGAACGTAATTTCCAGTGTAATTTGGGGACCATTAGATGATTTTTAGTGAATTAAGCAAAATTTTTTTAGATAGACCGTTTAGTTCCTTTTCCCCAAAAATTTTCTAAATTTTGGGTTTTCAGACTTTTCGCAATTTTATGGAACAACAGACGATTTTTTATAACAAAGGGAAAGATCTGGGGTTAAAAGGTTACGAGCAATTAAAAAAAGTTACAGTTATTTATACCCACCAAGATTAAAGTTTTTTGGGAAAAAGTATTGGAATTAGACATGAAGGTGTTACTTCAATTTTATACACGGAAGGGTGATGGAAGATCTCAAAAAACTTCTTCCAAAATTTAATAAAAGCGTTTACAGAGAAACCACCCTTGTCATGTGGTGAAGTAGTATACAGAAACAGGGATCAGAATTTAGCAAGGGGGTATTTCCCCGTAAAATAGTCCTATATATAACAAACTGCATCTGCTGCATGTGTTTGGGACCCGGCATTCGAGTTTTTTATTTTTGGACAGAGCAGATTTCATTTTTTGCGGGGAGATAGAGAAATTAAAAACGGGGAAAGAATAAAATAAAAATATAGGAAAATAGAAAAAATAAGAGATAAAGGGGGAAAAGTAAAATTAAAAAAGAAAGGGTATAAGATATATAGAAGAGAGAGAAAGAGTAAATAAATATAAAAAAAAAAATATAGAAGGAATAAAATATGGAAGGGAAAAAAAAAGTAGAAAGATGAAGAGAGAAAAGGAAGAGAGGAAAAAAGGTAGAGGAAAAGGGGGGAAATAGAGGGGGTAAAAAGGAGAGAAAAGAAAAAAAAAGGAAAAGAAAAGGGGGAAAAAAAAAAAAAAAAAAGGTAAAAAAGAAGAGAGAAAAAAAAAGATTAAAAAGGAGAAAGGGGGAAAAAAAAAAAAAAAAAAAAAAAAAAAAAAAAAAAAAAAAAAAAAAAAAAAAAAAAAAAAATATAAAAACAAAAAAAAAAAAAAAAAAAAAAAAAAAAAAAAAAAAAAAAAAAAACAAAAGAAAAAAAAAAAAAAAAAGGGAAAAAAAAAAAAAAAAGGGGGAAAAAAAAAAATAAAAAAAAAAAAAAAAAAAAAAAAAAAGAATAAAATAAAAAAAAAAAAAAAAAAAAATAAAAAATAATAAAAAAATAATAATATAAAAAAAAAACAAAAAAAAAAAAAAGAAAAAAAAAAAAAAAAAAAAAAAAAAAAAAAAAAAAAATAAAAAAAAAAAAAAAAATTTATGGGAAAAATAGGTTATAATAGGTAAGAATATAGGAGATAGTAGAAGAATATATAGATGAGAGGAGAGATAAGAGATGGGGGTAGGGATATAAAGGGAAGAATGAATAGATAAGAGAGAGGTAAAAAATAGAGAGAAAGAATAGAGAAAGAAGAAAGAGTAAAGAATGATAAGTAGATAGAGGAAAGAGATATATAGTAGAGAAGGATAAGAAAATTAAGATAGATGAGAGAAAGTGAGAGCTATATAGAGAGAGATAGATTTTATAGAGAGAGAAGAAAGATATAGTTAGAGAGAGAAGATAGATGAGAATGATAGAGTAGATAAATAGTATAGAGAATAAATATTAGTAGATAAGAGATATAGATAAAAGTATATGATATAGCAGAGATAAGATAAGAAAGAGAAAAGATAGATAGTAAGATATAGAGACATGGAGATATATATAACAGAATATGAGAAGAAGATGATATAGAAGAAGAGAGATGAAGTAAGATAGATAGATAGAGATAAATGAGATAGAGTATGATAGATAAGATATAATAGAAGTATAAGATATAAGATATAGTTATAGATGAGAATATATATATTATAGGATTATATAATATAGATATTATATAGATAGATATATATATATAATAATAAGAATATATTAAGATAGTATAGATAGTATATAGATAATTAGAGATATATATATATATAGATATATATATATAGTAGATATATGATATAGTATAATATATATATATAAGTAGATATATATATATATTATATAATATTATATATAAAATATATATATATATATTATATAATAGATATATATATATATATATATATATATATTTTTATAATATATAGTAATATATATATAGATATATATATATTATTATAATACTATATATATATAATATAATAATATATATATATATATATAGATTATATAGATATATATATATATAGATATATAAATATAATATATATATATATATTAGATATATATATTATAGATATATATATATATGATATTAGATATAATATATATATTTATATATATATATATTTTAATTATTATATATATATAATATATATATATATATATATATATTATATATATATATATTATAAATATATATATATTTATATATATATATTATATATATATATATATATAATATATAATATATATTAATATATATATATATAATTATACTATAATATATATATATATATATATATATATATATTATATATATATAATATATATATATAATTATATATAATATATTATATATATTATATATATTATATATATAATATATATAAAATATATATATTATATTATATATTAAAATATTATATATATAATTATATATATATATATATATATAATATATATATATATATTATATATTATATATATATATATATAATATATATATTTTATATATATATATAATATATATATATATATATATATATATATATTATATATTATATATATATATATATATATATTATAATATATTATATATATAAAATTATATATTATATCATGAAGTTTCAGGGTGACAGAGACCACTCGGTATACTTGGGGTAGTTTATGCAACGTTTCGCCAAGGCACTTGGCATCATCAGGCTAAAAATAGTTAAAATTTAATAATTATAATGCTAAAAAGCGAACATCTAAAAAATTAATTCAAAGAGACAATAAAATATTCCTATATTTTCTAAAATTACTAACTAATAATAAAATATAATTTGTACTTAAAGGACCTTGGTGTGTATGCTGTCTGAGTTGGTAGAGGACTGAATGAACACTGGTTTTGTGGGTGACATTTCAGCTTGTGTGGGGCGATCGAACTGAGAGTCGGGCAATCGAAACATGGTAATCATTTGAGTATATGTAGTTGTTGTAAAATGACTGTATTAAGATCAGGGGAAAAGGTT
>JACEEZ010015181.1:0-15442 GCA_016584305.1 Chionoecetes opilio
AAAAAATAAAGGAGCAAAAAAAAAAAAAAAAAAGGAGGATGAGGGTCCGAATACGCGAGGTTTTCCTGTATCAAGAAAAAAAGACTGAAGGAAAATGTTTGTGAGGAAATATGTTGTACAAAACTGAGGAATGGCAGTGATGTACACGACCACAGATGTGATTATACCAAGCAGCCTGCAACGGAGATTATTTATTAACTAAAGATCCCGGCGTGGTGTGTCTAACAGACTCAATGCACTGTCCTGTAGCCGACAATCCACGGGAAATGGGTCAAAACTGCTAAAATACACGACTGTTTCGGCAAAAAAGTATCAAAATATTACCCGATTCTATACGCCATGTTAGGAAAAATGTTCTTATTTTACCTTATTTAGAGTTATTTAAGGGTTTATTTAGGTTGCCTGTATACCTGTAGCTGCCTAAGTGTCTACAGTTACCTTGTGCACTGTCCTGTAGCCGTTACTCCTGTAGAAATTGGTCAAAACAGCTAAAATAACGGACTGTTTTGCTCGCCGTCCGGTTTCTGGATCCAAACCAAACAACTGATTACAAAGTCCCTGCCAGCCACTTGCTCTCTCCCTTCCTGTCTCTTTACTCTCTCTCTCTCTCTCTCCCTTCCTCTCTCTTTATTCTCTCTCTCCCTTCCTCTCTCTTTACTCTCTCTCTCTCTCTCTCTCCCTTCCTCTATTTATTCTCTCTCTCCCTTCCCTTCTCTCTCCCTTCCCTCTCTCTCTTTCTCTCTTTTTCATCATTCCTTTCTCTCTACTCTCTCTCTCTCATTCCTTCTGTAGTGACATATACTTGCAGCTACAAAGCATAAAACAACGCTGAAACAGGGTACATTATACAGTCATGATATAAACTACTGTGTATCATCTTCAGGGGCACAGACACAGCAGTAATGAGGCTATAATTCGTAATATATGGCGCCTGGCGACATTAGTGCAGGTGGCGACTTTACTGTTATGTACTGTGAGGGCTGGGACGTAGAGGAATGAGGAATATGGAGGAACGAAGGATAAATGGGGAGAAGGCAGAAGGACTAAGGATGGTAGTGAGAGAGGGAAGCAAAGGGTTTTCGCTGAGGGGACAGATCATTATCAGCGCCAAGAGGGGAAAAAAGGGTTAGGCCTTAAGACAGGCAAACCTATAGGACAAGGGAGTCACTGTTGAGAGTTCAGCGGTGAGCTCCTCGCCTAAAGGTGAAGGAGGAAGGAGGACAGTACCTCGCGCGGCTTCGGCTGGCGTTCATACGTGTGCACACGGTGTCGCGAACGTGATAGTATATTACTGCAGAATAACTGCAGGGTAACCTCACGTCGAGTCGTGAGTAACGGGCGAGTAACCGCGACGCGTAGGAGACATCCTGCGTGCCAAGCCTGGCCCGCGTGCCTGAGGTTGCCGACGCAAGGCTGGCAAGGAAAACTCTACGGGATACGACTACCCTGTTTCCGGCCTGCGTCCATGGCGTGCCTCGCCGAGGCCCAATAGTTCAACCCAATAGTCAGTCAGTTCAACCCAATAGAACTTATATGGGCGCAAGTCAAGAATTATGTTCGAAAAACAACTCTAATTCAAATCAATCTTTGAAAATTGTTGAACAATTAACAAGAGAGGCAATAAATAAAGTTACAGTAGAAGACTGGAGAAAGGTATCCAACATGTTAAGAAAAAAGAAGAGGATTATAGGAGTAAAGATGTTGCTAGAGAGCATATTTTTGAAAACTTTATAATAAATATTGATGATTCAGACACTGACAGGGATGACAGGACAGTGATGATGGATATGTGTAACTCCTCTCTCTCTCTCTCTCTCTCTCTCTCTCTCTCTCTTCTCTCTCTCTCTCTTCCCCTCTCTCTCTCGCTCTCTCTAAATAAAGGACAAAAACTGTATCTCAATTATTCATCCCAAATTCCTTTCATGTAGCATAGCTAAAAATACTGATGTATATAATACAATACGGAGTCATAATTTCCATAGGCATGAAAGTTTCCAGGACTCTGAATTATATTGATTTCCCCCCCCGCTCATTAGGCTAAGCAGGAGAGCGGGAGTACATATATACATACATACAGATAATTTCAGCCGATCTCGTGCGCGTATGATATAAGATATATCGAGTATTTAAATTTGATAGCCAATGTTATGCAGAATTTCCAGGAGTCGAAATTTCCCGCCAATGATAGGCAGGAGAGCGGGAGTTGACACAGACATATGCCGATCTCGTGCGCTGGTGCCACGTTTTCTTTCTTCAGAATATCAGGAGTAAATGGTGTTTACATTGAGCATATTTTCATGTTGTCCTGATTTGCTAAGCTACGGAATGTTATTACCGAATGATTAATTGTTTCAGCAAAATCAGGGCATAAGTTACGTAAAAGTATCGCTCATATACCTGGAGTGCAAGTGCGTGCGTGCACTGGTTCCCACCCTTCCCTTCCTCCCTCCGACCCGGAGAAGCAACATCGGGATGTAACATGACCACACATATCCTTCCTTAGCTTTCTTATATCGTACTTAACCTCATATCTGAAAGTTCCATCGTATTCAGGAGAGTTTTTTGTACGAGAGCAGGTGTTTTATTTGAAACTTCATTCAATAGTTTCTGAAAAAAAATCGTTGATAAGTAAAAAGTGGTATAAAGCTTTAAATATTGTTCTCTGACTTCCACTCGTCGTCATTACTTTATTTTTTACCCTATCGAGTTATGAATGGCGTGCTATTTGTTGAACAATCACTGCCTGATTCACTGATGCAAACAAAATATCCCTATCCTATGTATGAGGTGAGTTAAGCAAAGAGATATGAATGTTTTTCTGAGGCAACTCAAATGTGTCGGGGAGCGCGGGGAGGCAAGTACCACCACCATCGCCACCCTGCCCATCAGCCAATCAGCGACGTCGTTACATACTCGCCTAGGCATCGAGCCGCTCCCAGGAATCCAGGCTTAAGTGAATAGACTATAGCTACCCCCTTTTAGGCAAATTTCTGCCTTATTGTATTAATGCCTTCATATTTAGGGGAATGTTCACACTATTATACCATGTTTCATCTTTCCAGGATATTTTGATCATTCTATGGAAAAACCTGCATGAAATAGACACAGGTGGAAAATATTATAGCCTCGTTTTTTTCTAACTTCGTCGCATCGTCTTGTATATTTGTAGACAATTTGGACTTGTCTTTTAATGCAGTTTTCATCACTTTTCCTGTGGCTATCCAATGATGAAGAGACTGAGTAAGCTTTATGTGATATACATATATGTGACCTGCAGAAAATAGGAGTGTAACTTATGCGTGGAAAGACTGTTTTTTAAGGCAATCAGCAGAGAAACCTTTAAAACCCTGGATACATTTTTTGATGTCACACCTGCACTGCCAACCCAACAACTGCTGGGGCCATTACTCCCTCACAGAACACAAGGGCACGGCTGCCACCACACATGTAACACACTGCCATCACCACCACCACCCATTGCCACACAGGACACACTCCCACAGGCACGGGTACAACCACACTTGTCCACACAACACACCACCTCAAAAGTGGATCTTCATGTGCTTGGCAATATCAGGCTTTGTCTTAAAACACTTGCTACAAATATCACACTTGAACTCCCGCAAGCCAGTGTGTCTAGAGGTGTGTTTGGTGAGTTCAGACGGGTATAAACCTTTCCCACACTCCAGGCATTCTTGATTCTTAACACCACTGGTGTGTCAGGGTGTGTGTGGTGAGGGAACTCTTTTTACCAAATCTTTTCCCACACTCTAAACATTCATAATTCTTAACACCACTATGTGTCAGGGTGTGGTGTGGTGAGTTCAGGATGGGTATAAAACCTTTTCCCACACTCTAGGCATTCATGATTTTTAACACCACTGTGTGTCGGGGTGTGTTTGGTGAGTTCAGAACGGGTATAAAACCTTTTCCCACACTCTAGGCATTCATGATTTTTAACACCACTGTGTGTCAGGGTGTGTCTGGTGAGTTCAGAACGGGTTATAAAACCTTTTCCCACACTCTAAGCATTCTTGATTCTTAACACCACTGTGTGTCAGGGTGTGTTTGGTGAGTTTAGAACGGGTATAAAACCTTTTCCGCACTCTAGGCATTCTTGATTCTTAACACCACTGTGTGTCAGGGTGTGTTTGGCGAGTTCAGAACGGTATAAAACCTTTTCCCACACGCTAGGCATTCTTGATTCTTAACACCACTGTGTGTCAGGGTGTGTTGGGTGAGTTGTGAACGGGTATAAAACCTTTTCCTACACTCTAGGCATTCTTGATTCTTAACACCACTGTGTGTCAGGGTGTGTTGGGTGAGTTCACCATTTGCAGCAAATCTTTTCCCACACTCTAAACATTCATAATTCTTAACACCACTGTGTGTCAGGGTGTGTCTGGTGAGCTGACTCTTTGTAGTAAACTTTTCCCACACTCTAAACATTCATAATTCTTAACACCACTGTGTGTCAGGGTGTGTTTGGTGAGGTTAGGCTTTTGAGTAAATCTTTTCCCACACTCTAAACTTTTCATAATTCTAACACCACTGTGTATCAGGGTGTGTTTGGTGAGGTTACCCTTTTCAGTAAATCTTTTCCCACACTCTAAACATTCATAATTCTTAACACCACTGTGTGTCAGGGTGTGTCTGGTGAGGGAACTCTTTCCAGTAAATCTTTTCCCACACTCTAAACATTCATAATTCTTAACACCACAGTGTGTCAGGGTGTGTTTGGTGAGGGAACTCTTTTCAGTAAATCTTTTCCCACACTCTAAACATTCATAATTCTTAACACCACTGTGTGTCAGGGTGTGTCTGGTGAGGGAACTCTTTTCAGTAAATCTTTTCCCACACTCTAAACATTCATAATTCTTAACACCACTGTGTGTCAAGGAATGTTTCTCAAGCTTACTCTTGCATTTGAATGTTTTGTCACACTGCTGGCACTTCAGCTCACTGTGTGCCTTGTGGTCTGATCTGCCTGCTTCCAGGTGATTCTTGCCATCACCCCTGTGCCTCCCCACCCCTGAGGCAGACTGATCCTGCTGCTCCCGGCCACTCATGCTGCTGCCCGGCCCCACAGCCTCCACCGCAGCAACACTCTGGCCACCACACACGACGGCCGGTCCTGTGGGAACCCTCGGGGATGCCGCAGCGAGCCGGGTCAGTGCCGGGCGGGGCAGCCGGCTTGGACTGTGACCTCAGCACCTGCAACAGTGGTGACAGTCAGCACACAGAGAGCCACGCACTGCCCTGACACTCTGCTCCTGCCTGCGGGGCCCACACCCTGCTTCCTGCCTCACTCACACCACACTTGGCAAGGCCTCCTCTCCCTCCTCCTCCTCCTGAAAGGGGAGGTGAATAACTGGACTAATAGGGTGAATAAAGGACGTGTTGATGAAATTGAATGATGAGGAGGAAGAGACAAGACAAGAGACAAGACTTGAAGATGAAGTGGAAGAAGTAGTAAGATTGGGACCTTATGCAGAAGGAAGAGATAGACCCATCAAACTAAGATTGAAATGGCAGACTGCAACCCAGGAGATCCTGGCGAGAGCTTTTAGGCCGAGGTCAACGGATGATGACAGGGAGGTGGGTGCAAAACAAGCCGTCAAGGAAGAGCAAAGGAAAGGAAAGAGGAAGTAAGGCAGAAAAATGAACAAAGAACGGAGGAAGAGAAAGCAACATGTTTTTTAAGGTAGTATTAGATGAATGGCTGAGAAAATTATATACACTAAAACCTCTCCTATTGGGACTCATTGGGCCAAGGAGTGGTCCGAGTAACGCAAGGATCCGAATAATGGGAGGATTATATAGGGGGGGATAGGTATAAAAAAAAAAATAATAATAATAAATAAATAAATAAAAAAATCTAGTTGTATATAAATATTATTAGGTAGGAAATTTCGCCCCCTAAAAAAAAAAAAAATCTAGGTGTATAGTATATTAGCTAGGAAATTTTGACCCCTAAAAAAAATAAAAAAAAATTCTAGGTGTATGTATTAGCTAGGAAATTTTGACCCCTAAAAAAAAAAAAAAAAATCTAAGTGTATATATTAGCTTAACATAACGTAGATAACAGTGAAGTCGCCACCTGCAGTGAAGTCGCCAGGCGCCAAATATTACGAATTATAGCATCACTACTGATTTGTATGTGCCACTGAAGATGTTACACAGTAGTTTATATCATGACTATAATCTTCCTGTTTCAGCGTTGTTTATGCTTTGTAGCTGCAAGTATAACTGTTGTGCATTTTGCTTCTCACGTTTTCTTCGCGCGATGACAGACAGTAAACAGTAGCTTTTCGGGCGGCAGGACACAGACTTGCCAGATCTTTCAAACTTGAATAGAATTTATTTTCACAGTTGGCAGAGGAATTTTTATATATCCAAGCATCTCCGCAGCTAATATATATAGACTTGTATACTTTACCTCTAATTTCCCTGAATTCCCCAGAGTGGCGACTCAACTGTTGGGTTAAAATACTATCTGGCGACTTTACTGTAGTAGGTATAGTGAGGTCGCCACTCGGGTTTTTATTTTTGTAATTTGTTCATTTATAGCCCTACTATGACACAGATGAAGACACAAAATGACACAGACTTTCCAGATAGCCCCTTCTAACTTTCCTGAAATCATGGATGTACAAATGTAAGTATTAACGCCACCACACGTCTGTAAATAACAAAGAAACGTAGAACTGGCGACTTCACTGTTATCTACGGTAGGAAATTTGGAAATACTTTGGAACTCATCCTTCCGGCTTTGACTGAAATGAACTACCGCACTGTATTGTAGCTTATTGTACTTCACATCTGTAAAGGTTCCAGCGTGCGCTCGGCCTTGGTTAACCAACACGGCCGCTATGAAATATGAGGTGCCTCAAAAAAATTTTAAGTCCAGTCAGATCCAGTCCCGAGCGTTTCCTAGCTAGACTGAGCCCCAGTACACCCCTTTACTACAGCTGAATAAGTAGTCCCTGTGTAAGGAACACGTAGTTTGCATGAATTATTGCATATATGGGGTATGAAATGCTCTAAATTCGTACCACATCAACCTTTCTGATATATTTAAGCATATATATTGCATAATAATCATATAGGGGAATATATTGATGTTTCTAATAAATACTCAGCGAGTATTGCCACGAGTGACGTCATGCATTGGCGGAGGGTTCAACCGTTAACCCCGGTTCACTTCACTCACTGGCGATCACAGGCACAGAAGGTTGTGGTGATGGTGACTCCATGGTGATGGTGGACTTTTATTAGGAGTGTAATAACGAGAAACCAAAGGTACTTTTATTTGTGTGTGCGCAACAAACTCATTTTGCAAACGAAAGGTTATTGCACTTGTTAAACCTGCCACATTGGACTTTAATAGAAAATCAGTAGAAAATAGTTGTTGTCGATAACTACCACTTAATACGTAATTATACAAATCACCCCATCAAGTAGCCTAACATCGGCGCCATATGTCAGCCATCACGGTGTATCTCAACTTTGAAGGTAAGTTGAAAGGACTATTTACTCATATATAAAGTGTTTAATGATGTGATTATGATGCTAGGGTACATTGAGGCTTTAAATGTAGGGTGATCATTTCTCTTGGGATTTTCCTTAGATGGCTAGTGATTTTTCCCCAGATTGCAAGACTTATTTATTTTAATTTTATTCCCTTTACTTTCTCAATTCGTATCACAACTAAGGTTAGGTTAGCAACTTGTAGGGGGTTATAGTAAGATTAGGTTAGTTACTTTTAAGGGGTTATAGTGAGGTTAAGTTAGTAAATTTTAGGGGGTTATAGTGAGGTTAGGTTAGTAAATTTTTGGGAGTTATAGTGAGGTTAGGTTGGTTACTTTTAAGGGGTTATAGTGAGGTTAGGTTAGATACTTATAAGGGGCTATAGTTAGGTTAGGTTAGTTACTTTTAAGGGGTTATAGTGAGGTTAGGTTAGATACTTATAAGGGGTTATAGTGAGGTTAAGTTAGTTACTTTTAAGGGGTTATAGTGAGGTTAGGTTAGTTACTTTTAAGGGACTATAGTGAGGTTAGGTTAGATACTTATAAGGGGCTATAGTTAGGTTAGGTTAGTTACTTTTAAAGGGTTATAGTGAGGTTAGGTTAGATACTTATAAGGGGTTATAGTGAGGTTAGGTTAGTTACTTTTAAGGGGTTATAGTGAGGTTAGGTTAGCTACTTTTAAGGGGTTAGTGAGGTTAAGTTAGTTACTTTTAAGGGGTTATAGTGAGGTTAGGTTAGATACTTATAAGGGGTTATAGTGAGGTTAGGTTATTTGCTTTTAAGGGGCTCTAGTGAGGTTAGGTTAGTTAGTTTTAAGGAGTTATAGTGAGGTTTGGTTAGTTACTTTTAAGGGGTTATAGTAAGGTTAGTTACTTTTAAGGGTTAATGAGGTTAGGTTAGTTACTTTTAAAGGGTTATAGTGAGGTTAGGTTAGGTTAGGTATACTTTGTGGTTAAGGTTAGGTTAGGTATACTTTGTGGTTAAGGTTAGGTTAGGTTAGGTTAGGTATACTTTGTGGTTAAGGTTAGGTTAGGTTAGGTATACTTTGTGGTTAAGGTTAGGTTAGGTTAGGTATACTTTGTGGTTAAGGTTAGGTTAGGTATACTTTGTGGTTAAGGTTAGGTTAGGTTTCATTAAAGCCTATAAGCTTATGCATAAATGCATGCTTGGTATGCATTTAATATAGGCGGCCTGATTCAACTGGTGGCCCGAATCAACTGTATTCGTTATAGTGAGGTTAGGATAGTAACTTTTAGGGGGTTATAGTGAGGTTAGGTTAGCAACCCTTAGGGGGTCCATGGGGAGCGCAGCCCCTTCTGGCTAGAAAGGTTAGGTTTTTCTTTGACCTCCTATGATCAGCAAGCATGGTGGCCTTATGGAAAACTTGGGTTTTTGGGTAGGGAAGGCAGACACGACTCATTTATTGCTCTCCCAAAATTTTCCAAATCTATACATATATCAATTAAGGAAAATTCCCTAGCAATGGGTATCTAGGGAAATCCCTAATTTAGGGAATTCCCTAGATTTTTACATAGTGACTTTGATGATTTTTTTGGGAGCCATAAATCACTTATATTTGCTTCCCCCACCCAAAAACCCCGTATTCCCGCCAGTTCCCCAGGCTTGCTGGCTATAGGGGGAAGAAAAAAAAGATAGGGGTGAAGGACTTCTTCCAAAGTTTTACCGGAAATTTCGACCCCTAAAAAAAAAAAAAAAAAAAAAAAAAGAAAAAAAAAAAAGAAAAAAAAAAAGGGAGGATTGAGGGTCCGAATACGCGAGGTTTTCCTGTATCAAGAAAAAAAGACTGAAGGAAAATGTTGTCAGGAAATATGTTGTACAAAACGGAATGGCAGTGATGTACACGACCACAGATGTGATGGTACCAAGCAGCCTGGAACGGAGATTATTTATTAACTAAAGATCCAGGCGTGGTGTGTCTAACAGACTCAATGCACTGTCCTGTAGCCGACAATCCACGGGAAATGGGTCAAAACTGCTAAAATACAAGACTGTTTCGGCAAAAAAGTATCAAAATATTACCCGATTCTATACGCCATGTTAGGAAAAATGTTCTTATTTTACCTTATTTTAGGGTTATTTAAGGGTTTATTTAGGTTGCCTGTATACCTGTAGCTGCCTAAGTGTCTACAGTTACCTTGTGCACTGTCCTGTAGCCGTTAGTCCTGTAGAAATTGGTCAAAACAGCTAAAATAACGGACTGTTTTGCTCGCCGTCCGGTTTCTGGGTCCAAACCAAACAGCTGATTACAAAGTCCCTGCCAGCCACTTCCTCTCTCCCTTCCCTCCCTTCCTCTCTCTTTACTCTCTCTCTCTCCTCTCTCTCTCTCCCTTCCTCTCTCTTTATTTCTCTCGCCCCCTTCCCTTCTTTCTCTCTTCCCTACTTCCTCTATTATTCTGTCTCATTTCTTCCCTTTCTCTTTCTCTCTTTTTCATCATTCCTTCTCTCTACTCTCTCTCTCTATTCCTTCTGGTATTGACAATTACTTGCAGCTACAAAGCAATAAAACAACGTGACACAGGTACATTATACAGTCATGCTACTAAACTACTGTGTATCATCTTCAGTGGCACAGACAACAGCAGTAGTATGCTATAATTCGTAATATATGGCGCCTGGTCGACATTCGTGCAGGTGGCGACTTACTGTTTTTATCTACGTAGTGTTTGCAACAAAAAATGGCAAAAAAACCACCCGGAACTCTACCTCATAACTCATTCCAACGTTCAAGTTACATACATCAGAGATACGTACAACCGTGAGTAAATTATTAACTATGCAGTGGTTTTTTCATGTATATATTTCAATACACTACAACAACATGTCCTCAGAAGCATTAGAGTGTAAACATGCCTTCAGCCAGTCAGTCAGTCAGTGGTGTGGGTAATAGTAAGGGAACCATTGACCGTACTGAGACCATTTAAGCTGATACAATTAGGCACTGTTTGAGTAATATTGGGCTATAAGCCTGTATAGGACCATTTGCTGATACAATATAAGGCCTGTTGGTATATTGGGCTATAAGCTGTATAAGACCATTTAAGCTGATACAATATAGGCACTGTGGAGTAATATTTGGGCTATAGCTGTATAACATTTAAGCTGATACAATATAGGCACTGTTGAGTGATATTTGGCTATAAGCGGTGTAGACCATTTAAGCGATACAAATAGCACGTTTGATGATATTGGGCTATAGCTGTGTATACCATTTAAGCGATACATATAGGCACTGTTGAGTATATTGGGCTATAATCTGTAGTGTACTTTTGTATCTTTGTGAACAGTGTGTGTGTTCAGTGTTTCAGTATTGACAAGAGTAATGCTGGACTAACTTTTTGCACATTGCAAGTTCAGTACAAACCTTACGAACGTACGTAAGTATGGAAGCTCCGTATTTGGCCTCAATGATTACTTTGTTCAGGTGTAACAACTCCAACTTGTTATTAATCTACTCATGGTGCGTTTAAATCTATAACTATTTCCATCGTGTTGAGTTACTTTTTCACACCATTGCCATAATGACACTGCTAACCCCCTTTTATGCAAATTTCTGCTTTGGTTGTATTAATGCCTTCATATTTAGCGGAATGTTCACACATAGTATAAACATACATGTTTCATCTTTCCAGGCTACTTTGATATGTCTATGGAAAAACCTGCAGAAATACACGGGGTGGAAATATTTAATAGCCTCGTTTTTTTCTAACTTTGTCGCACAGTCTTGTTATATTTGTAGACCAATTTGGACTTGTCCCTTTTAAGCAGTTGTCATCACTTTTCCTGCGGCTGTCCAATGATGAGAGACAGGTGAAGGTTATGCATTACATATATGTGCACCGGCAGAAAATAGGAGTGTACTCATGCCTGGAAAGACGGGTTTTTAAGGCAATCACAGAGAAACCCTTTTAAAACCCTAGATACATTAGTGAAGTCGAACACCTGCACTGGCAAACCCAACAACCTGCTGGGGCATTTACTCCTTACAGAACACAAGGGCATGGCTTGCCACCACACATGTAACACCTACCCACCACCACCACCACCACTCCATTGCCACACAACACACTCCACAGGCACGGGGTACCACCAAAGCCTTGCACACAAACCACACCACCTCAAAGTGGATCTTCAGAACGTGCTTGGCAATATCAGCTTTGTTCTTGAAACTCTTGCTACTATATCACACTTGACTCTCCGCAAGCCAGGTGTCTAAAATGTGTGTCGGTTGAGTTTTCATTTAGTGGTATAAAACCTTTTCCACACTCTAGGGCATTCATGGTTCTTAACACCACTGTGTTTTCAGGGTGGTGTGGTGAGGGAACCCATTGTAGTAAATCCTTTTCCCACACTCTAAACATTCATAACACTGGCGAACAAATTTTTGTTGAGTTAGGTTGACCTTGTTAGTAAGTAAATTTTTTTGGGTTGCTGAATCCAAAACTGGCTCCGTTTTTTCTCTATCAACGTCAATTTTTGATGTATATTTCGTTTTTCTTAAAAAATATGAAATACTGTACATAACAGTGACAGTCTTACTTTCTAAAAAGTTGCAAATTGTTAACAATAACACTGAAAAATGAAAGAAATAGGCATGCCATAGAATGTTTATTTAAACATTATCATGTTTTTTTTAGAAAGGATAAGGCTATAATGGTGTGCAGGTTAAGTAAAAATTTACTTTTGTAGCTTTGTCTGGGTGTTCACTTGAGGACTATCGCCGTTTGATTGGCTCCAACAATAGTCAGCCATCATATGCACATCCCATCTACCCTGGTACGTTCTTTTCATAAACCTTCAAATCTGGTGAAATCGTTCACTTCTCGTCGCTAGCACACCAAGATTTTTTCCTGAAAGTTTGCAAATGGATATGCAAAAAAAGTACTTTTAATCTCCTGTTGCACCAGCGCTTTGTAGCTCTCCAATAGTGTTCTGAACAATTTTCTGTGTAATTACTTTGCACGTTGTATTTCCAAAAGTTTCTTGACGCGTCTTTGGGGGCATGATAAGACAAAGGCATTCCTTTCAAGGTCTACATAGTACCGATTTGAAATGTTCATGCTGTGATGAGCTGTCGAATTGTAGGACCATCAAACACACCCGGCCTTGATTTTTTCAATTGACAGTCCAGGAAATGCCAAGATGAATGTACTTGAAACAGTCGCCATCAGTTGACAATGCTTTTACAAATTGTTTCATGGGACCTAGTTTTTAGGTGTCAGAGGTGGAAATATTATTTTCTTCCACATGTCAACAAGTGGCTCATGTACAATGTTAGGATCTCCAGATTTTATGATCAGAATCTCGGAGGCAATTCGTCTGAACCCAATGCTTCTCTCGAGCTCTGCTATCCACATACAGAAAGCAGGAATACTTTTGTATATCCACGTTGTTGACCAAGAAGGAAGGACACCATTTTAAGGTCAACACAGATGATCCAATTGTGTTTGGTCCATATTGCACATAACTCAATGACTCTCTTTACATCATTCATATTCTTCACGAAGACAGACCGGAATGCACATAGGGACTGCGCCAACACTTTTGCCAAAAAAAAAAAAGTTTTATTACGACAGCTCACAAGTGGAATTTTTGCTTATCTGGAGGGTAAGCTGTGGAGAAAAAAACTTGACGTGCTAGAAAAAAACTGACTACAGTTTGAATCAGTAGGCAATTTTGAGTCTAGATAAGCTCAAAAAATCCCACCCGAAAACCCCGCATTCCCACAGGTCCCCAAACTTGTTTGTGGAAGTGGGAGAGTATGGGCAAACCTATAAAATTTACCGTCCATTTCGCCCAAGGTTTACTGGTGGTTCATTCATTTTGCCAGATGAAGATATATTACATGACTCCGTGACATGGATCGTGTGGGCGAATTTGACTTTAGAGTAGGCGAATTGACTCTTATTAATTTGGGCTAAAATTGACTTACATGTGGACGAAATGTCTTGTGGCGAAATGACGAAATTGCCTAACCAAAATAACCTACCTAACCAAATTAACCTACCCCTAGCTGGGGCTTGACCATCCGATAGCTTAACCTAACCAAATCTATACCTAAGCTAACCTAACCTAACCAAATCTAAACCTAACTCAAATCTATCGAACCTAACCTAACCAATCTACCCTAAACTACCCAAATCTAACCTATCCTAACCTAACCTACAAATCTAAACCTAACTCCTAGTCGGGGGTTGTTGGGTTCTAGACACACTAAACAAATATCACCTACCCTCCTATCTCCTATATTAGACTCCATAGTGTGGGCGAAATGACCTGTGGGCGAAATGACTTCTATGGTGTGGGCGAATGGGCTGTGTGCGAAATGACCGGATCCCACCTACCTGTACTGTCGCGATTCTCCGCTTTGTGTAGGGACAAAATTATCGGTTAGACGACATACCATGCAGGTACAGTCCACGCAATGTACTTCGCGAACTAACTTTGAGCGAGGCAATCCCATCAATTTCTCAAATCTTTTCCTTGTCTACAAATGTTCGCTCACCCTCCTCTTGGAGACCCGCTCCACCCCCCTAAATAGCCACACCTGTTTCAAACCTTCCCGACTTTATAGCTCCCTGAAAAGAAATTTAGTATTAAATCCCGCACCAACAGCTAATGACAATTTAAACAGCTCCCTCCCTCCCTCCCTTTTCCCCTTTCCCTTCCCCCTTCCTTTGAACCCTTCAACTGGGTCCTTCCTCCATCAGACAGGATGAAGTAACTTTTAAAATATTTACATTCTTTGTTTTCGGAAAAAATAATGGCTATAGCAAAATATATTCGTAACACGAGAGCAAGGTGTGTGTGTTGTGTTTGGGTGTGTGTGTGGTGTGTGTGTGTGTGTGTTTTGCGTGCGCGCGCGCGCGCGTAGATGTGTGAATGTAGCCAATAATATTGTTTGGAAAATCTATAATTAAAGTTTTTTTTAATTTTACATTATGTATGTGTATATTCCTCATTGTGTGATAGTGTCAGAGAGAGGAGAGAGAGGAGAGAGAGAGAGGAGAGAGAGAGAGAGAGAGAGGAGAGAGAGATGAGAGAGAGAGAGGAGAGAGAGAGAAAATCGAAGAAGGGAGAGAGAGAGAGAGAGAATGAGAGGAGAATTTGGGGAGAGAGAGAGAGGAGAGGGCTAATCTGGTAATTTTGGGTTTAATCTGCACAAACCAACCATAAAGACATTTAATAGTGCGTCTCGAGGCTAAAAAATTACTCTTGTGCCAAGCAAGGCTTTCTGATCCATTAATCAAAGCTAAGTGGAGATATCAGGGCCAGGACCCATATTTTAAAGCATGTAGTGGAAATGTGCAGTCACTTAGCCTTCACAGCACTTCAGCGTACACACACACACACACACCACACACACACACCACGCACACACGAACTTCGGATTAATATGATTAAAATACTTTCTTTAATCAAGTTTGTTTCACTTAATTTTATACTACAAAAATTTTATACTCTCTCTCTCTCTCCCCTCTCTCTCTCGCTCTAGAATATACGATCGATTCAAATATGACTAGTTTACTACTGCTATGCCAAACATAGCATAGCCGTTTTGTAATTAGTAGCAGTAGTGGTGGTAGTATTGCCTTGTTTAGCGTAGGTGTTTTAATGAATAGTAATTCTGTTTTAGTCTCGCATTACACTAAGACAGTTAACAGCTCTAACAGGGGAGAGGATAGGGAGGAGGGAAGGAGTGAGGGACGGAAGGGGACGGAGGGGGAGGGAGGAGGAGGGGACAGAAAGGAAAAGATGAAGGGAGGAAGGGAGGAGGGAGACAGAAGGACCACCAGGTAGGAGGAACCCGGTGTTTGTAAGAAGCAGGTAAGGGAAAGGGGGAAGAGGAGGGAAGAAGGGGAGGGAGGAAAAAAAGAGTGGGGAGGGAAAAAAAA
>JACEEZ010015182.1:0-60000 GCA_016584305.1 Chionoecetes opilio
CAGTAAGTGGTTTCCATAGCTTTTTTATCAACAACGTATATATATCCATTTAGAAGGAGCTTCCTGCCACCATGTGCTGTTTTTAATGAATTCCATGGTCAAACTGTGGGGATAAAATTATCTTAAATGATTATGCTAAAATTGTTTGAAATTGTTTATAAAAAGAAAATAGGAATTAAATAGCAAATTAGCAAGGTGGAAAGAACTAACAATATCGTTAAATCTTAGTTTCAAATTGATGAATTGATAATTAAACTACTAAAAATAAAAATACTAATAAAATAAAAATAAAATAAACATAAAAATATTTTCTTTAGGGCTTTACTTACCAATATAACAGAGCTGTGTACAGTGCGAGTCGCTGGAATGAACTGATTCCAGAGCAGGAAAATAACAAACTCAACAACTCTTAAAATATTATAATGAAGCTTCATAAACGTATTATGAATCAAGCAATGAAGCTTTACATGTAAACCGTCGTTACAGACACGAATGACTGACAATCTCGTTAAAATAAAATAAAAATAAAAAATAAAATAAAAATGAAATGTTATGTATGTTATGGTATGTATGTTTTTTTTAAATTATTTTTATTGTCCATTCGGCTTTATGTCCGTTCGGCATTGTGTCCGTTCGGCATTGTGTCCGTTCGGCTTTGTGTCAGTTCGGCATTTTGGCTTCGGCTTCCCGTCCTTCGGCAAAAGTGCATTCGGCATCCTGTCCGCACACCGTACACAGACGTGCTGCAGACGCCAGTTATGTTCTTTGGTGTGTTGGTGGTGGTGGTGTTGTGCTGTATTGACCTGGGCGGCTTGGAGGAGGTGTGGACCATAGCAGAACGCGGCGGAAGACTTCAGTTCTTCAAGTAAGTGCTCGGTATTGTAAGTCTCTATTGTACTCCTACAAAAAAATAATCGAAAGCGTACAAAATATTATAACTGTAAATTTGTTTCCTTCTTTGAAAATACTACATATGTAAAAAGCTGAGAAATGTGCACATTGTCAAATATTTCCTTTCACAGCGATTATATTGTACTGTTCGATTTGCGTTACTAAGATATGTGTGTCTGAATGAACGGTTGCAAGGCGAAAGTTTTCTTCTTTTAGTGTTCATCAAAATTTACTCGTTTTTCTTTAAACTCAACAAATCTCTCGCAGTATAAATACAACAATAACTGCAAATGAAAGATATGGTAAAAGATAAGTTATGGCGAAGGTGAGACGCGAATATTGCTAAACGGTCATTTTGTCGTCACGATAGAGCTACGATAACCACGACAGTGCCATGACGGTGCCATGAACGTACCACGATAGCCCCACACGTGGGTGGGGGTTGCCATGGTGATGAAGAAGGAAGGGGGACTATAGAGATGAAGGTGGGAGAAACATGGTTGTGTTGGTGATGGGGAATGGGGGAAACGGGGGAGCGGGGTTGAAAATAAAGAAGGGGTGGTTTGGTGTTTGGTGGGGAAACGGGGGAAAGGGGTGGAGAAGGCGTGGTGTTGGGGGGGGGGGGTTACCACGTGCTGATGGGAGTCGTGCAGGTAGGGAGTCACGGGGGATTTGTCATCACGTGGTGGGGGGTAGGGGGGAGGGTTTTAGTCGAGGGTTGGGAGTGTCACCATGTGGTGGTGGGAGTAGGGGGAAGGAAAGTCGAGGGGGGAGTGTTATCACGTGGTGGGGGGAAAGTAGGGGGAGTCGAGTCGGGGGTGGGTGGAGGTGAATGAGAAAGGGGGGGGAAGGCGGAAGGGGGTGCAAAAAAGGGGGGGGAAGGCAGGGGGATGAAGGAGCGCGTAACGGTGCTTATCGTCACGATAACATACGAACGATCATGATAGTGTTACGAAGTTGCTACATAATAACGATGCGTTACGATAGACTTATGATACCGCTGCGTGGTACGAAAATCGGGGAGCTTCGCGGTTTTTTTAATGCACGCACTAACTTTTCGTGGGCCCCGGCCCCAGCGCGTCACCCAGCGTCAAGATCGGTCACGATGGACCCATAACCAGGACCATGACGACGCTGCGCACTGCATTGTTGGCGCTTTCGTGGTTCGATTATTTGGGAATGTGTGGAAGGGGGCTTTTAAGCTCCTTTCACCATTCCATATCGAACCACGATAGCGCCACCAAATTTTGATTATATCACTGGTCAACACGATATTTCTGGAAAAAGGTTTTTAAAACAAATTCTAACTGAATTGGGCTGCTGATTACGAATATGAACTCAATTTTTGTCTATCACTCAGGATTTCGCGATATAGCTTTTTTTTAAATTTTTTGATGAAAATGACTCATCGCCTATATATCGAAGGTTTCAAGATAAAAAACGTGTTTTTTTAGTAATACATTTTGTATATTCTTAATCAAGGAATTACAAGATTTACGAAGTCCATTGTACAAGTAAATAAAATATAGTGACAAAATTTTGAAATAGAAAATATAAACAATACATATATATGGTGCAGATCAATGGCAAGTAGCAGTTATGTGAATTTTTTTTTCTTGGCTGATCTCCTGATGTACAGCTTCTGGGTTGTCTCTCATCAAGCTCCACAATAATCCGCCATCATATGTGAGTCCCACCGGCCTTTATACCGTTCTTCCTTGTTTTAATGTCCTGATGAAAACGCTCCCCTTGTTCCTCGCTCACATCCCCAAGGTTCCCCGGGAAAAACTTGTCCAAATGGCTGTGTAAATAGTGAACATTCTACATCCAAGATCTCGCAGGCTCATTAGTAGCTCTTCCCAATCTCTTCATAGTTGTCTGCTTTTTTTATTCCCTAGAAAATTCTTCACCACATTACAAAATGCTTTTCCAAGCTCTTTTCTTCTGTCTCATTCATTGATGTGATAAAATTTGGATCTCTCATTGTGTTCTTATTTGAGGTCCATCAAATATTCCAGCCTTTTTCCCTTCTCTTCACTAAGACCAGGAAAAGTTGAACATATATGCTGAAGCATTCTCCCACTGTGATCAAGAGCTTTGACGAACTGCTTCATCAATCCAAGTTTTATGTGCAAGGGGAAAGACAATCTTCTTCCTATCCACTAGAGGATCATTGATGACATTCTTATCGCCGATGCCAAACTCTGTCGCTGAGGCCATTCTTTTTTTTCCCCCAATGCTCTGCTGTAGCTCTACTGTCCCAGTAACACGAAAACAGGGGTATTTTTGTGTACCCTCCTTGCTGACCTAAAAGAAGTTAACCATTTTCAAATCGACAAAAATTAACCACCCATGAACATGATATTGCAACCTCTCTAGGACAATCTTGATGTTGTTATATTCTTCTTTAAGTTTTTACAGAATACCTATTGGTACAGAGCCATACTTATTCCATTGTGTAACAGAACACATTTCAATTTTCTTTTGGAACTGTAAATAAAAAGCCTCCAATCCCTTGAATCATATGCTAGCAGTCCCATAAAAGAATAGCCCTTCTACATCAGTACAATAGACAAGCTGGCCATCTGAATGGAAGTACTTACGCAGTTCTGCTTCCCTGTTACATAAATGAACCCTGGGGCCGGGTTTCAGCATTCGATTCTCTTACAGTTTTGGGAAGACAACAGTTCAGCAACTCTTTTGGTAGATAAAGATCTCTAACCAAATCATTCAAAGCAACTGAGTAAACAGAATTGGTTTGTCACAATCTTCATCAGAGGCTGAAAAATATCTGTAGTGTCTTCTTCATCAGTGGGAGCAGGTGAGCCAGAGATCTGTTTCATCATTTTTTTGAAGCTCAGTAAATATTGGTACAGGTATTTCTTCCACTAGGGTAACTGGTCGAATAGCTGAAGGGATACTTGGGTATTGCAAATATTCTTGTTTTTCTTATTGAAACCTTTTACATTGACAAGGCAGAAATAGCAGTCATCTAAATGATTGCTTGGTTCTCTCAAAACCATAGGCACTCCAAACTTAAGTTTAGCCTTCTTTCCTTGAGACCATGATCTCAAAGTCTCAACACGGGTTTTGCACACTTTGTGAGGAGCCCAAATGCTTGTCTGGTCTCCAAGTGGTACTTTGAAGTACGAAAAATACACGCTCTTAACAAAGTCAGTAATGTTGCGCCTCTGAGTCTTAAAAGGGTAAAGCTTCCACAGATGTAGGCAAAATATATTTGGATCATTTGAGCACTTTCTTCTGTGAGATTTAGAGGCCATTGTTAGAGCAGCAACACCAACTGGGGAAACAAATAAAAGAAAAAGAGTTGTTTAGCTACCTGAGTTGTTCCCTTGAATTTGCTACCCAAACCACCTACACCTTGGGATTGTTTCACAAAAAGAAACAACAGGAGAAATACAATAAATAACTCAATTCAATGTAAAATTCAAAAATAAAACACTACCTGCGGACGATTGCTGTGCAAGTTGAAATGTTTTGTGTTTTACTTACGTATCATAAAGAATGGGAATATTATGCATGTTCAAAAAACGAAGATATTCTCCAGTTTATTGGGAGACTGAATTAAAAATAAACCATATAATCCGACCCTTTTGCTACACTACTCAATAGAAGGATAACTTTTTCTTGAAATTCATGAAAATGGAATATATACCTATAGCGCAAAAACGTGATGTGATAGAGAAAATATAGATCAGATTTGAATTCAGCCCCCTCAAATTAGTCAAAAACCCTGTTCTTTAAATTCCTGCAGAACTTTTTTTTTTTTTTTTGTTGACCAGTGAATTATTGACGCTATCGTGAAATTTGACCACGATAAATCAGACCACGATAGCCTCACAACAATGTCACGCTGCCTGTACGTATGTGTCGGGACGGTCGTAAGATGGTCACGATGGAGTCATCATGACAGCTGTAAGACTACGTCACGAATGGAAAATCACGGTCATTTTGTCGTCACGATAGAGCAAACGATAACCACGACAGTGCCATGACGGTGCCATGAACGTATCACGATAGCGTCAAGTGCTAGCCCCACACGTGGGGTTGCCATGGTATGGAAAAGGAAGGAGGGTAGAGATGAAGGTGGGATAAACAGGGGTGGGTGTTTTGGTGATGGAGAATGGGGGGAAACGGGGGAGGGGGGTTGTATAAAAGAAGGGGGTGTTGGTGGGAAAACGGGGGGAGGGGGGTTGGGGAAAGAGAAGGCTTTTTGTGGTGTTGGTGGGGGGTTTGTGAGCACTGATCTATAAAACATGGATCGCGGATCTAGGCTAGCTGTGGCCGAGATACTGAAGTCACCAGCCGCCATCTTGAAATAACCAAAACAAATACATGGGCCGGCCAGGCAGTGGCTGGGTGTTGGCTTGCTGGCATGTGATAGCCTATATTACCACCTACTACTACTATTACACCTACTACTACTACTACTATTTCCACCCACTTTCTACTATTACCACCTACAAACTACTATTAACACCCACTACTATACTAAACTTCCAACCTAGTGCATCGTCGAACCTTCCAAGTCATTTATTTACGGTGATACACAGACAACAGGTGTGTTGCGGCCGTACAGGTGTGTAGTGACAGGTGTCTTGCGAGGCCGTACGGTTTTGTATTTACAGGTGTGTTGCGAGGCCGTACAGGTGTTGTAGTGACAGGTGCCTTGCGGGGCCGTACAGGTGTATAGGGACAGGTGTTTGCGAGGGCCCCTACAGGTGTGTAAATGACAGGTGTGTTGCGAGGCCCTACAGGTGTGTAGTGGCAGGGGTCTTTCGAGGCCGTACCCGGTGTGTATGGGCAGGTGTGTTGCGAGGCCCGTACAGGTGTGTAGTGACAGGTGTGTTGCGAGGCCGTACAAGTGTGTAGTGACAGGTGGGGGTGTATGTGGTAAAACGGGGGCTAAGAGTGCAGTGTACAGACCTAATGAGCGACATCACCAGTGTGTGTTGTTCTGACCTAATGAGCGAACCACCCCAGGGTGTGTGTGTCTGACCTAATGAGCGAACGCGCAGTTCTCGTCCACTATAACGGCGTTAGCCCCGTCCGCCGCCGCCACGGTACGGCGCGAGCCACAGTGGTCCATAGAAGCTACTCTCGGGGATTACAGGGAAATTTAAATTAATCGAAAACCTTTGGGCCCAATCAAAAACCTTTCTTAATTAGGTATATTGAATTGAAAGTAGTTTTGTTTCGTTCACTGATTTGAGTATTTTCGTACATACCTGGTGTCGTTTCGTAACTCTAGTAGTCAAGTTTTAACTCTGGGGCTGAAGTGTACAAACGACTATGGTTTCATTAGACTACGAAACACTTTTGGTAATAATGGACGAGTTTCGCGGTCGTTTTTAAGAGACATCAACTATTTTTTTCTTGGCCTACAATAGGTGCTTGTTGCAATGGAGATAGTTTTATTTTGCGCAACCCCCCCCCCCCCCAAATAAAATTAATGAAAACTAACCTAACCTTATAGGTTTTAATGAAACCTAACCTAACCTTAAGGTTTTTTAAAGAAACTAACCTAACCGTATAGGTTTGTAATGAAACCTAACCTAACTTTAACCACAAGGTATACTTTTTTTTTCCTTTTTTTTTTCTTCGCAAAATAAAGCTATCTCCATTAGAACAAGCACCGCTTATTTTGGGAAACGCGCGGAACGGAAACAGACCTGAGTGCGGTTATGATACAAATGATATGATCATTTGTATCATAACCGCACTCAGGTCTGCTTCCGATCATTTGTATCATAACCGCACTCAGGTCTGCTTCCGTTCCCCACTAATTGTTAACAAGTATAAAAAAATATACTTATATCTATATCTACCTATATAAAAAAAAATATACCATATCCACCTATATATTTTTTTTAAAATAGTAGGTGGATGACTGGAGTTTGGGTAGATGGTTAAGAGTGGGTGGGTGGGTTTGGGGGGTGGGTGTGGGTTTTGTATTGGTGTGTGTGTGGGTGTCTGGGTGTGTGTGGGTGTGGGGGTGGGGGTGGGGTGTGGGTGTGTGGGTGGGTGCGTGGGGGTGTGGTGGGTTCGTGCGTTGTGTGTGTGGTGGGGGGTGCGTGTGTTGTGGGTTTGGGTTTGGTTGGGTGCGTGTGTGGGGGGGGTGGGTGTGTGTGTGGTGGGTGGGTGTGTGGTTTTTGGGTGGGTGTGTGGGGGTGGGTGGGTGGGTGTGGTGGGGGGTGTGTGTGTGTGGTGGGTGCGTGGTGTGGGGTGTGTGTGTGTGGTTACTCACAGGTGGAAAGATTTGCCACTTCCAGGTCCTGTCTGTTTTGTACAGGACATAGCAGCACAGCTTGGCATACGAGGTGATAACACAGCCAGACAGCAAGCACAACTTGGCATGACGAGGCCTAACACCCCGAAAAGACAGCAAAGCGAGCCGCAGAAACAAGGCTTTGTTTGGTTACGACAAGATGGCGGACAGTTGGAACCAGTGCTGAGCCAGGCTTCCGCGATCCAAAGTTTATATAGATCAGGGGATGTGAGTGGCTACAAGGGGGGGGGGTGGCATCTTCACGTGCTTAGGGAGTAGGGGTGTAGGAAGAAGGGGGAGGGTGGCATCTCCACGTGCTTGGGAGTAGGGTGTTAACCGGGGGGTTTGGGGACGTGTTGGTGATAGGAAGGGGGGAAAAGAGGGATGGGGGTTGTAAATAAGAGGGAGTGTGGTGGGAAACGGGGGGGAGGAGGGTGAGGATGGAGAAGGCGTTGTGTGTTGGGGGGGATATGTGTGGTTACAAGGGGGTTTGGTGGCATCTTCACGTTGTTTAGGGTAGGGGGTAAGGAAGAAGGGAGGTGGTGTCCGCGTGATGGGATAGGGGTGGTAGGGAGACTGAAAGGGGGGTGGTCACCGCGTGTGAGGAGTATGGGGGTAGAGAGACGAGAGGGTTGTGTCACCATGAGGTGAGGGGGAAGGGGGTAGGTATGGGAGGGGGGAGGGAATGAGAAAGAGGGGGAAGGCGGAAGGGGGGGGGGGAAAAAAAAAAAAAGGGGGGGAAGGTAGGAAGAAAGCGCGCGAAAAACGGTTTCTTATCGTCACGATAGACAAAAAGACGATCCGGAGTGTCACGAACGCTACATAGAAAAACGAAGCTACGATAGATTTTACATAGCGCTGCGTGGGTACAAACTCGGGGAGCTTCCCGATTTTTTTTGTGCCGCACTAACTTTTTCGTGGCCCGGCCGACGCGCCACAGCGCCCGGGGGTCCGATGGACCCATAACCAGGCCCTGACGGCGCTGCGCTTGCATTGTTTGGCGCGTTCGTGGTTCCATTATGGAATGGTGAGGGGGGCTTTAAAAAAATCATAAATGCGAAAAATAGTCTGTCCTATATATCTTTAAGAAAAGGAGAGCTATCAGTTTTTTTTTAGTTGTGGAATTGAGTTATGGGAGTAACTTGCCTATAGTCGACTTGCAACCACAATTTTTTTAATTCTCAACACCACACACTGTTCCGTGATGAAAATTCAAAATTCCTACACTCTTAGCGGAATGCAAATCCCCTGTGTTCTAAGTCTTCCTCTTTTTCCTCTCCTTATCAAAAACAAAGCAAAGCAAAGAAAAGCAAAGTTCTAAGCTAAAACTTATCCATCACCAAAAACATACCACTCCCCGAAATCACACTAAAAATAATTCCAGTATTCCCAAAACAACTCAAAACCAACCCCACCTCAAACCTCCCTCTACCGTTCCTAATAGTCTCCCCCTCCAGCCCCCTAAATACACGCCTAGTAAAACCTCAATACATCAAAATTCTGGCAAAAACTTACCATTACAGGGGCGTGCTCTACCCCACCTTTTTTTCTTTTCTTGTGCCCTCTTAAGTAAACAACCCGGGCCAAAACTAAAATAAAAATTTAATTATTTATTTTTATTCTCGCCCGGAGGCATCAGACAAAAAAAAAAGCGATAAGAACAACCCAAAGGAGTAAATTTTAAGTACTAGAGCAAAAACAAAAAAAGCAGGAAAAAAGTAAAAGGCACATTAGTGGACATATATCAAAGTACATCAAAAAAGCAACATGGACCCTGTGCTACCCCACATTCTGCACAAACAGCAGACCCGTACCGCTGTTGAAGGGTCCACTACTAGGCCGGTTCTGCCTGACGAGGTGAGATGGAGTTCGTAGGAGCCCACCCTCCCCTTTTTAAAACTGAACACGGGTGCGACGGATCACATCCAGATTGTTCACCCCTTTCCTAACGAAAGCCGGGAGACTGACACCGGGGCACCCCCAGAAGCCTCTTAAGGATATCATTGTGCAGACCTTAAGGGCGGTTCTAATTTGGCCACCTTGTCCCGCGACCACAGCGGTTGCAGTATATAGAGTAGCGTGATCCTAATAACTCCATCTTCCCCTCTCTGTTTTTTAGTAGGAGAATTTCCTCTGTAGGGGTAATTTTTCCCAACAAGAAGCTTGGTGGTTGCTTGAGATACTCATCATTATCATGTCTGGGATAAAACATGGCCTATGTATGGAATCTACCCAAAAGGTGAGCGCAGACCCCCGAGCTATGCTGTTTTCGGTATTCCCCCCTGAGTGCGTCCCGGGTGATACTACCATGCCTCTGTCTTAGTGGTGTTGTAACAATTCTGTTTGGCAGCAACACCTGACACCTTTTTGATAAGGTCCTGCAACCATCCGCAGTGGGGCGAGCGTACCATATCATCAGATGCTCATGAGTTGATGCACCCATCATGTTTTGGGGCGGCCCATACCTATCACGAAGGTTGACACTGAATCATCCTTTTTACATATGTACGGGTAGGGGGATAAAATCTCCCCCCTGTAATAATAAAAAAATAATGCTTCGAGCCGCGTGAAAAAACTAAAGTGACGCAAGGGGTGCAGTCATTTTCTACAAAATTGTTTCGTACACCAGTAGATTCGTACACCTAAAAGTTTTTTTTGTAGTCTATATGAAATCTAGAAATTTTCGTACACTCAGCTCAGATTTTAAACTTGATTCTAGAGTTACGAAACGACACAGTATGTATGAAAAAACTCAAATCATGTAGAAAAAACTAAAAAACCTGGGTACGAAACAATTTGTGTACAAAACCCCCTGTAACCGCCCAAGTTGTGGCCTTTCCCCTTTTTGACCCCAAAAATGTATTCAGTTTTTCCTTCCCTTTTAACATGAAAAGAAATAGATTGACCTGTTCCTCCTTTGTTTTTTACTTCTACACCTTCCACTAAATCAATACCAAACACAGGATGTAATATTATGTAAGCAAAAAGGATACCCCCAACGTTCATGTTATTATTGGACCGATTGTGTTTTTCTGGAAATAGCCAAAATAAAAAAAATGAATACAAGGAAGACCGTACACTCGATAAACTAAAGAAACTTCAGTATTTTACACCAAAACACTTCAAGAGTCATGAGGGGAACACAAACAAAAAACTGAAAATGTCTAAAAAAGTAATTACAAAATACATAGATTACGAAGCCCAGAACTTCATTGTACCTAGAAACACTACAGCTGCATTGGAAAACGTCACGCAACACAAGACACAGAAAACACCAAACAGCCTCAAGCACATGCTCCTAACAAAAAGCAAATTAAAATATTAGGCGATGAGGGTATCAACTTACCTCATAAAACCCACATATAAAAAAACACCGGCGCTGAAAAAAATAGTCATGACATTTTCTTAACCCCTTGAACCCCCGAGCGAATTTCCATTGAAATTTTGGGGACCATTAGACATTTTTAGTTAATTTTTAAACAATATTTATAGATATGACCGTTTGTTTCCCTTTTCCACTAGTAATTTTTTTATATTATTCCTTTCGTGATTTTATGGTTCACAACATACAATTTTTTTTAGCAAAGGAAAGATCTGGGGGCTCAAGGGGTTAACATCATCTACGACACAGAAAAAAAACTAAAATGATGTATATGCCTGTAAAATACATTATGCAACGCAAGTGCAAAAGAACATAAAAAAATTTAAACATAAAATACATCTTTTCATTGTATATATGTTTTACGCAACTATCACCATCTCGATCCCTATATCGTCACCCTCATCACAAACCTTGTGTTTCAGCTTCCCCTTTACCCCACACCCCCCAACCTCCTGCCTGGTTCTGCAGTGGGGTTCCCTGGGTAAACGAGGGTTGGGCCATCTGCAGCCCGAGGATCATAGTTTATTTGATAATGAGGATTTTTGTATTATTTTTATTAGGAAAAAAATTAGACGACATATGAGGACAGGAAAAGGGGGAAGAGGACGAGAAAAATAAAAAAATAACAATAAAAATATAAAAAAATAAGGATAGAAGAGAAAAAGAAAACAATAGAAGAAAGAGGACAAAAAGAAAACTTGATGAAGATAAATAAATATTTGATCCTATCTAGACACTTTGCAGTACAACGACAAGGGATTAAATATACAAAATGCCAACACGCCAGATGAATGGTGGGGGAAACCCGGTGGGACGACCCGGGACGCTGCAAAAGCGAGCCCACCCTTACCAACCACCACCCTGACGTGCCTATGATAAGATGATGGATTGTAAAACCCAAATTAAGAAAAAAAAAACGAGAGAAAAAGCAGGAAGAAAAATACAAAACATTAAAAGGGAAACTTGAAAAAAAAACTAGGAAAAAAAGAATGGCGGCCAATTGGGGAAAGAAAAAAGGGTAAGGAAAAGGGAAGAAAAAGGGGAAAATAATATCACCTCATATCCCAAATTTGAGGGAAGGGGGTGTTGGACTGTCAGTTGGAGAAAACGCCTCCTGGGCGGGCAAAACCTTTTGGGGGTGGTGGTGGGTGGGAGTGAAATGATATGGTGGGGGAGGGGTGGGGTGGTAAGGGCAAAATACCCGGTTTAAACATTTGTATACAGAACGAATTTCAAATGGGATCATCCATAGATTCATTAAACTACTCCACTTATGATGATAATGATAATGGTAATAATGGTAGCGCAGTAAGTATGTATAGTATAGTAGTAGTAGTATTAGTATTAAAAGGTAGTAGTAGTACATAGTGTAGTGTAGTAGATAATAGAGAAGTAGTAGTAGTAGTAGTGTATAGTAGTAGTAGTATAGTAGTATATAGAGTATATAGTAGTAATAAATAGTGTAGGGTTATGTCGTTGTAGTAATAATAACAATGAAACTACAGGAATAAAATAACGATAATGAAAATTTTAAAAAAAGATAAAATCAAAAACAAAATCGGTGTAAAAAACTCAACAAAAACGAAAAAAAACTCACCCGGGAATTCGAGGAAAAAAGACGAAGGGGGGCTTCATTCCTGGGGGGGAGGGGGGGACTCGGGGACTCGGGGTGGGGGACCGGGGCTGGGTGCGGGGGGGGGGGGGGGGGGGGGGGGCTGGGGGTGACGGGGGGCCGAGCGGCTGGGTGACGGGGCGACGCGCTGGGTGACGGGGGCAAAAAGGGGGGGTGCGGGGCGACGCGGCTGGGTGACGGGGCGACGCGGTGGGGGGGACGGGGCGACGCGGCGGTTGCGGGCGACACGGCGGGTAACACGGTTGGGGAACGGAGGGCGACCCAAAGACCTCTCGCCGTGCCCTGAGCCACGCGGGCCAGTACGACGAAACTTCTCTCCTGTGAGAATATGCAGTTAGAAAGGGGGTTTGTGGTGGGGTGGAGTCAAAAGCGGTGTGGTGATGTGTAGTGGGGTGATGTGTGTGTGGTGGTGGAAACACTGCGTTTTAACGGTGTTGGTGATGTGTGTGGTAAAGGAATGTGATTTTAAAATGGTGGGGGTGATGAGATTGACAGTAAGGGGTTGTTTTAACCCCAACCCTAAGCCCTTGGCCTTTTCCCCCCACACCATCCTGAACGCGAGGAACACAGCCCGAGGCACAGCAACAGATGACGCCCTGGCCAACCAAGCCAGAAGACCAACCCAACCGCACCAAGCCGCGTGCACACATCGGGAAAAAGACGGATCATTTGTAGTTTGAAGTAAAAAGAGAAAAACTAGAACTATATAGTTTTCAGAATGTGTAAAAGAAAGATATGTATTAATGATATTGTAATAAAATAACATGGGGAAAAACACGAAATTGATAAAATGTAAAGCTTATAAGCTAATGATAAAATGGCAAACCTTACGTATTCTCACATAGTCATACGCTCGTTAATTATTATATGTAATGAGCCGCATTTATTTCTTTTTATTGTCTGTTCATGAAATCCTCCTTTCTAACTATATTTAAATTTTGTATTGAGACATTTTTTTGTCTTTCGATGAATCTGTGTTGGCTTTTTACTCTCTCTACTCATCAGCCGATCTCGGCACTTGTACTCACGCTGAGTGCGTTGAGAATGTGGAACAGCGGGTAGAAGTAGATGTCGAGGTGGAAGTGAAGGTAGGTAAGCAGCGCGATGCTCCACGTGAGGCTGAAGTACAGGATGAGCAGCGAGGCGCCCAGGCTGAAGGAGCGGTACTCGTCCACGCTGGGCTTGTTCCTGCACGGACGAGCAAAGTGTTGTGAGGGACCACTTTCGTATGCTCACTCGTAGACCTCACTTTCAGAGCAAGTCAAAGGTAGTCTTTGTGTGTGCGCGCATGTGTGTGACCGGGCGGTATATGGCTGAAGACCCCTCGCTTTTTGGTTTTCTTAACCCCTTCACGCCCAGATATTTCCTTTGCTATAAAAAATCGTCTGTTGTTTAGCCATATAATTACGAAAAGTAACTGAATATACCAAATTAGTTAGTGGACAAGGATACTACACACTAAGAAAAAAGGTACAACTTTGCACCTTAAAAGGTGCAAAGTTATTCCCTGGGGGCATTTTGGACCTTAGAGGGTGACTTTTTCCCTTTAAAAGTCTTTTCCCTTTTGGGGGCAATTTTGGAAAATTTACCAGAGGGCCTTTTGCCCAGGGCAAAATCCCCCTTTTTGGTGTGCCTTTTTAGGCCTTTTAACCCTTTAGGGGCAAAATGCCCTGGGGGCGCCCCTAAAGGGTGCGTGCCCCCAAAGGGAGTGAAATTTTTTGGGCCCCGGTGAAAATTGATGTCACAATTTTGCCCTTTTGAGTCTTTGCCCCTTGTGCGGGGTGCAACCGGGCCGGGTAGTATCTTCCGGTTGTTGAAAAGGTTTTTTGTTAGTGGGGCCAAAAACCACCAATGAAAAAATTCTATGCGGAAAATAAAACCTACCCCAAGGGGGGTATTATAATGGTAACTTTTCTGAGATGTCATTAGGGGGAATTTACTTATTATACGGGGGGGCGTGCCGCCCCCCCACACCGTTTCGGGGGTTCCCTTTTTTTTCCCCTGTTCCCCCCACCAAAAGCCCCCCCCTATTTTTTTCCCCCGGGGGGTTCCTTCCAAAATATCCCCTGGGCGACTTAAGTTTTCCCCCTCGAAAACCCTTTACTCCTCCTTCAGTAGAACCACATAATCCCTTCCCCCCTTTTTTTGGGGGGGCCCAGGGGGGATTGTTGCGGGACCCAATTAGTTTTATCCCAAAAACCCCTAAAAGGTAAATTTTTTAAATTTTAATATTTTTGAAAACCCATTCTAAGGTTAAAAACTTATAAATAATTAATTTTTGTCCCGTTAAAATTGTAATAAAAATTTTTTTTTTAATAGTGGGCCCTTCCCTTTCTTCAAATATAATTAGATTATTTTTTAAAAAATGCCAAATTTTCCCCTTTCCGGGGAAAACCTTTTTGGTTTTTTTTAAGTTTCCCCTCCAAACTTTGGTGTCCTTTGACCCACTTTTTTGGGGTTTTTCAACCACCAAAACCCAAAAAAAATTCCAATACTTTAAAAATTTTAATTCTGGTTTTAAAGAATTATTAAATAAAGGGGGGGCCAAACCCAAATTTAATTTTATAAATTTTATTAATTACCCAAAACCCTCCCCTTTTTCCCCTCAAACCCCCCCACCTTTTTTCCCCCCCCCCCAAAACCCAAAACCCCCCAACCCAAATCAATACCCCCAACCACCCCTTTAAAATTATTAAGCCATTCCCATCACCCCAACCCCTTTCCCCCCATTTTTTCCCCCATCCCCCCCCCCCCAAAAAATTCCCCTCACCCATACCCCCAAAACCCCCCCTTTCCAAACCCCTTTATAAACCCCCACCCCCCCACAACCCAACCCAAACCCCCCCCCAATTATTAATTAAAAAAATATTTTTAATTCTAAAATTTTTTTAAAAAAATTCTGAATAGGTGCTTAAAAAAAAAAAAAAAAAAAATATATCTTAAAAAAAAAAATTTTCCAAAAATTTTGCCCTGGTATTTTAAAAAAGGGATATAATTGTGGGGGGGGGGAAACCTATCCAACAAAACCACCACCAAAAACCCAAAAGCAACATTTCCTTTTTTATAAAAAAATAATGTTATATATTTATTTAATAAAATAAAATATTATGATTTAAAAAAAAAAATAAGTAATATATGTTAATACTAATATTATTTAAAAAAAAAAATTAAAATAATAAAAACTAAAATATATTAAAAAAGTCAAAAAATTTTAAAATATTTTTAATTTGAATAATTTTTAAAATATTGAAAATTTAGTTTTTATAGGGAAATGATTTTTTATTTTAACTTTTAATAATTATTTTCATTTTTTTATGATAAACATTTTTTAATGAATAATTATATATTTTTAATTTTTAAGGTTTTTTTAAATTAAAATTTTTGGTTTTCAAAAAAAATTTTATTTTTTAATAATATAATAATATCATAATAATTTTTAATATTAATACAAAAAAATTTTTAAAAAAATCTGCTTTTCCCTTGATAAATTTTAAAGTTTTATATGGTTGTTTAACAATAAAAAGTAAAATCTTAAGAAAAAAAAAAATTTTTTTTTCAATACCTTATTGTTTTTTTTTGGATTGTACAAAAATTTTTTTGAAAATTTTAAAAATCTTTTAAAAATAATTAAAAAAAAAAACTTTTTTTCTTTTTTCCTGGACCCCCTTTTTAAAAATAAAACTCCAAGGGGCAAAACCCCCCCTAACCCCCCCTAATAAGTCCCCCCCTCTCCCCCAATTAACCCCTTCTTTTCTTTCCTAATCCCCTATTTTTTTTCTTTTTTTATTTTTTTACACATGTTTTTTTTTTTTTTTTCTTTTTTATAATTATATTATCTTTTTTTTTCATTCCTGTTTTTACATTTTATTTTTATAAAACAAATAAATATTTTTAAGTTTCTATATATCACTTAAATTCTATTCTTATACAATTATTAACGTATTTTTCCTTACACACTTCAACTGTATCTTATTTTTTCTCTTCCCTCCTACATTTGCTTTTATTCCATTTTTTCATATAATAAAAAGTCTTTAATTTGGGTTTTCAATTTAAATTCTTTGTACCCCAAATGTATTAAATTTTTTTTGTTTAAAAGTTTTCACTGATCTTAATTTTTTTTTCCCCCTAAAATTGCTTCTTTCTTTTTTTGAGACAATCCACTCCCTTTTGTTATTTTTGTTTCAATTATTTGATACCTTCCCTTCTTTAAATTTGTTCGCTTCGACTGAAAATTTTTTAAAGGTTTTTTTTTTTATTTCAAGGTTTCCTTACTTTTTGCGCTTTAAAGTCCTCTTGAAAATTTTTTTCTCCACTTTGTCCATTTCCCCTGGTTGCCTTGGTATTAAAATTCAAGTTTTCCCCTACTAATTGGACCCTTTTCTCTGGATAAAATCCCATATAACAAAACAGGTATTCCTTTTTTTTTTCCATGGGCCAAATAAAATTTTTCTAAATTTGGGCCCTTGCCCTTAAACCCAAAAACCCCCAAATTTTAACAAAACACCTATTTAAAAATAATCAATAGGGCCAAAAAAAATAACTCCTTTTTTTCCCTTTTCAACCTCCTCCTCCTTCTTCCTTCTTTTTTCTCTTTGGCTTCTCTGCTCTCTCTTCCCTCTCCTCTCTCTCTCTCTCCTCTCTCTCTCTCTCTCTCTCTCTCTTTTTCCCCTCTCTCCTCCCTCTCTCTCTCTCTCTCCCCTCTTTTCCTCCTCTCTCTCCCTCCTCTCTCCTCTCTCTCTCTCCTCCTCTTCTCTCCCCTCTTTCCTCTCTCTCTCTCTCCTCTCTCTCTCTCTCTCCTCTCCTTCTCTCCTCCTCTCTCTCTCTCTCTCTCTCTCTCCCTCTCCCCTCTCTCTACCCTCTCTCTCTCTCTCCCCTTCCTCTCCTCTCTCCTCTCTCTCTCTTCTCTCTCTCTTCTCTCTCTCTCTCTCTCCTCTCTCTCTCTCCCCCTCTCTCCCTCCTCTCTCTCTCTCTCTCCTTCTCCTCTCTCTCTCTCTCTCTCCCCTCTCTCTCTTTTCCTCTCTCTCTCTCTCTCTCTCCCCCTCTCTCTCTCTCCCTCCTCTCTCTCTCTTCTCTCCTTTTCTCTCCTCCTTTTCTCTCCCTCTCTCCTCTCTCTCCTTCTCTCTCTCTCTCTCTCCTCTCTCTCTCTCTTCTCTCCCTCTCTCCCCCTTCCTCTTCCCCCCCCTCTCTCTCTCTCTCTCCCTTCTCCTCTTCTCTCTCTTCTTCTCCCTCTTCTCTCTCTCTCTCTTCAAGACGACCCCAGTCCCTGATAAAATAATCATTAAAAAAGGGTTTTGGGCTGCGTGCAAAATCCGATATTAAAGGGCGACAGTTTTATATTAAAGGTTATAATCCCCGGGAAAATTGTTGGCCAAAGGGTGATTAAATTCAATCCGCACCTCCATGCGGGGTGGTGGCCGTGCAATGGGGATGCTTTTGGGGGTAATTGGGTAGTTTTTCCACATCCTTCAGGGCGTCATCACCGCTATCACGGGTCCGGTGTGGGGATTTTTCCTCCGGCATTTTACCCCCGGGGTCGAAATTAGGTATTTTGGTCAGGATCTACCCATACCCGAAAATTTACCATCAAATACTAAACTCTAGGGGTATTAGCCACGCAAGATTAAGAAAAAGTAATAAATACAAAAAATCGAATAACTATGTTACAATTTTTTTTATTTCTGTATTTGAAACCTAAAATGACAACAAGACAATTACCCCCATAAATCCTTTTTATAGAAATAAAAACATGCCTTTCAATATCTTATCCCTTAATAATGTTTACTTTATGTGTGCCCCCAGTGACGTGCCCTTCCTTTAAAAACAGTATTCCCCCCCGCGAAACACTCCCTTTGTCCTTCACAGTGTACCCAAAAAAAACGCCCCTCGGTCTTTTAAACATCCAAAAGGCTCGAGTCCTTCCTACTTCCAAGTCACCGGCACCCTTTTTATTTTGTCCTAAATCGGGGCCATTACGGGTTTCCTTGTGGCGTTCAGCTACAGTTTTTGGATTTTTGGGGGGCAAGTTCCTGGGGGGCGAAAGCCCCCCCCTCCCTGCCGCTCTCCGTGGCCGGCTGGGGGGCTTCAAGCATCGCTAACCTGTCCCCCCCTCGACTTCACCATTCAAATCCACCACCGTCTCCACCCCCTTTCCCCTATCGAGGGTTAGTATAGGAAAACTATTTTAATTGTTATGATAGTTACACAGATGATCCCCTATTCACATGAAAAATTTAAAAAATAACTACAAGGACCCTAAAAATAAAAACAGAAAGAAAGGAGCTAAAAGAGGCCGTGAGACCTACCGATGTTTCTGTTACCTAGCTCTACCTAATCCACCTCTTTTCCCCCCTTTCCCAAATGAATTTATCCAGACCCCTTTTTAAAAACCCCATAACTCCGCATTGAACCCTGACGATTTAGTCCTTCCCAAATCTTTCACCACCCTATTTTAACCATTTCCCCCAAAACCTGTGACCTGTTTTCTTACCACAAAAAATTATCCTTTGGATTTTTATGACTGATTTTTTTTTTCTTTATCCAAAGATTTTTTACGAGGTGGGGTTGATCAAGATTTTTTTTTCGGAAAATAGATTTGTTTTTAATCTTAGGGATGCGTTTTTTATTACTTATCAAAAAGGGGTTTTTGGGTACAATCTATGAATTTGGGGTATTTTTATGAATTTTGTATTTGTAACGTCTCTATCCCTTTATAAGCTTTACTTATTAAAAAAGAGCTCTAGAAATACTCCTCTGCAAATTCTTGATATTTTCAAACCCACTTTTTTTTTTCCGGCGGGGAAAGGGGAAGTAATGGGGCCTACGGTAATCCACGCTACAACGGCTTCCTATCTTTCCCACCATGCTGGTCGCCGGGCGGGTGTCCTTGCTTGTGGGTACAAACCCCTGGGCGACAAAAACTCTAAATTGTTACCACTTAACCCCTCGCTGATATTGTCTCCATCATTATCCGCGGTATATATTTCATCACCAACAACATTTCCCTAACCTGAATCCCAAATCGTTTTTCCCGTGATTTATGCAGACCCTCACTCCAACCCAGGCCACCGCCCGAGTGATTTTGGGAGGGCGAGTGGTAAACCCGCCTGTGAGCGCTTATAGCGCGTGTGGCACTCGTCACATGGGAGAGTGTTTCGTCTGATGGGCGGGGGAAGGCGGGGCGACAAACGGACATAAAAATGCTACCCAAAGTCCCCTGACCCTCAAGCAGCCTGTAACGTTTTCAGAACCCCGCTCGCTCCACATTAACGGATTAACAAAAAAAGGAATTTTCCTTGGAAATAGTTTTGTGTCGCCGCTGCATTGGCCCTCCCCTTACATATGGTATTCATACTACCCCTTTATGAGTCTTGGGTTTTAGTATGAATCTATTTTGGGAATCTTGGTTTTTTCTAGACCCACATACAAAAAAAGCATCTATGCTTTTGCAGACTAAATTTTCTCATATCATCATTTATCTTACAACATATTCACATATTAATATACCAACCCGCCAGGGATACAAAATAACATTACCATAACTTGCTTAATCTTATGTCCTATTCATCGTTTGCTAATACATCTGAATAAAAAATATTGAAAAGGTTAACCGCTGCATTACACGTAAAGGAATATGAACTCATGCAAATTTAAAAAAAAATTTATATAAAATACCGTTCTGTTACCATGGGCTTGTATCTGAATTTCAGGAAAAAAAGAGAATTGAGGGGGATTCTATTTATATCGCAAAATAAAACTTCTACAACAAAGATCCTGCTAACTTCAAAACCTTTATGAATATTCCGTGTCAATCCATTTTCCTTTTGATACCTCATCTGACATATGATCAGAGTTACAAAAAAATTTTTTGTGGATTATAAAAAAACACCTTAATTTTTATAATTAGTTTCCAAAATTAATGTAAAGGGAAAAATTTGGCAAATTTAACGCGAGAGGTAATAGATAGATAATAATAATGATGATAGATAGATAGTAGATAGATAGATGATAAATAATAGTAGATAAAAATGGGAATAGATAATATAAAACAGAGAGAAAGAGAGAGGGGAGAGAGATAAAGTATATCAGTTAACTATAAAAAGTCACTCTTCCTTCCCAGGGAATTTGCATGCTGGCCCCTCATTCTTTCTCTTTCATGCTCTTTAAACCCAGACTTGTTCTCACTTTTAAACCCACACCTCATCTTTACTTCTTTGCGCAGGGCACCGCATCTTCACCATATATCCTTCTCACCACCTAAAAAGGCCCCGGCACTTTGGCATCCGAATCATGCTTCCCTTTCCCAATGTTGACCCGGGTCTATGAACAAAATAAGAAAATAAGTCTCCATCATCCTTTCCTCTAAAATCTGTTTACTTCAGTTCCATCTGCTATCCTGCCCCTAGGGGGGGAAAATGACTGATTTCACGGCTAAATATTTTTAGAGGGGGGTGACTGTTACCAAATCTGCGAGCATTTGGGGTGGAGGAAGAGCTATTTTTTTTACCTGGGCGGCTGTTCTTATATATAATATATATTTAAAAAACCTCAGCATGACCCAGTCAGGTAAAGGGTCGCACCCCAGTCTTTTTCCCCTCCCAACATTCTTCCCTCACGCTTGTGTTACCTTGCCATCAGAAACTTGCACTTTTGTTACCTTCCATCAGAACTTGCACTTGTGTGTACACTTGCCCTCAGAAACTTGACTTTGTGTGCACTTACGCCCACTTGCGACGGTGGTGAGGCAACCTATTCATCCCTGAAATGGTCACAGTGAAAACGAATCCTGAGGGGTTTGGCGGGGGGCACAACGAATGCTATGAAGACCCGAGGCAAGACGACCCTTTTACACGATAGAAAACAATTCCAGGCGGCGGACTGGGTGGTGTTCTCGCTTTTGCTGGTGGTTCCGTTGCCATCGGCGTGATCAGTGCCGTTTGGGACAGGGGGAAAATCACCACTCAGGAGTTTTTCCCGCTGGGGGCAGGAACGCCCCCGCCAGCATGGGCCATCTCCCCCTGGGGGAGTTATCTCCGCTATTCCCCTGGGTAGCATGACCCTATGCCACTGACCCACGTTAGACCTGGCAGATTATAAAAAAATTTTATGATTTGATTTTGTTATCATCCGGGTAATTTTTTTTAAATTAATTTTATTACTCGTTTTTTTTTTTTTTTTATGATTAGATTTGATTATGACTATTTCGCTTTAGATTTTTTTATTATGAAAATTTGATTTTTTTCTATTTTGCTTGTTTTTTTAAATTTTGATTTAATCAATTTTATTGTGGTTATTTGTACACAGTAATGATTATTATTTTAAAGGGAATTTTTTTTGTTTTTATACATTTCAAAAGTGTTTTTTATTGCAAATTTCACTAGCTTAAAGGGAAAACCCATCTAAATTGGGGCATTTTTCTTCCTTATATTTGGTAATGAAAAAACTACCTGATTTTTAAAACACTTACAAACTTTATTATAAAAAAACCCAAAAATTTTTTATAAGATTTTTATTGGTTTTGTTAACAGTAATTACTCACTTATTGTAATTTTTAAATTTCTAGTCCCTTTAAATTTAAATCTTTCATAAGAATTCAAAATAAATATAGTATGTAATTTGTTGAAATTTTGCACACACAAAAAACAAAGGAATTGCTCAAGCAAAATAAATAGAAATTAAAAAAACTATGATTTTTTGAATTTTTTTCTTTAGGCTCATAACTTTTTATGATGTCTTGTTACACTTGATAAAAATCAACTCCTAAAGCGAAAACCCGTCATTCTACATCGCTCGGAAAGAAAGCTTTCCCAGCTGGAGAAAAGTCTCTCAACTGGAAACCAAATGCTGGGGTCCCCCAAAACGGGGGCATTTTCATTAGTTCTGGGAATGATGACTGGTTCTGTTGCAAAAGAGAAAAGGATCATATCATCATCATTGTTGGCTGACTCATGTAGGATTCTTTTTGTGTATTGATGTTGATGATAAAAGGGAAGAAATGGTTGATGTGATGGAAACATAAATCTAAAAAAATTGCACTTCTTCTTTCGTGGGGCATCCTTGTTTCCCTGAAAGGGGGGCTTATCTTTTACTGGCAATTTTTACTATTTTGAAATCATAGGGTTTTCATTACCCTTTACTTCTTCGGTGAGCCCAGTCCACCTTAAAACGTGGATCAAAATGAAGCCACTAAAAAATTTCCATGTCTTACAGATCTTTAACCTTCTGTAATGGGGCTTTTGGATGGTAATCTCTTTTACTTATTGTTTTTTTTGATAGTTGGTCAAGCTCAGCCTTCATCCACGAATGCATGGGAAAAACTTAACTTGAGGTCACAAAAATTTTCTCCCCGAAACTCTAGAATTACTACTTCAAAAGGGATCAATGTCGTTATTCCTTAAAATTGAATTCATATTTCAGCTTTCCTGGGGACTCTACTGATCAACTTGATTGGATCAAAAATTCAAAGAGAGGCGCAATTCTTTGCTGCTGTTCCTCTGGTTGCATTTTTGGCCTGAGGGCGATTCGCCTTTAAAAATTCAAACTGTACAGATGGCGAAAGTGTGATCAGATGGGGTGCTTTTCCAATGAAAATTCCCGATACAGGTCCTTTTTTTCTATCCATCTTTTACATTTTTGCAAATTATGAAAAAATCTGACATGCTCAACAAGAGCTCCGGCCTTCTCATTATTTTCTACTTTTCTTTTTTCTAAGCCTTTTCCCGAAACTTTTCCCCCACTTTTCTGACTATAGGTATAGGGTACGTCCCAGTGTGAAAAATCTAGAGGGGCAAAAAATCTTTTATCTTTGTTTTTTTTTGACTCTCGCCGCCGCGCGCCTTCTCATGGAATAAACGCGGTCGAAGTTTTCTGCGGGATCAGCAAGAGAAAAGGGACCGCTTGCAAGCAAATTTCTCTTGCCCCCCGCAGAAAACGCCTTTATAGTGGGCCTTTGCACACATGCTTGGGCCTGGAACAATAATATAATTGAAATTGGCTGATTTTTTAAGAAATAAATTGCTACATGGAAAAAACAATGAAATAATCACAATAAACACATTTTAATTTATTGATTATTTAAAAAAAAATTGATTTTATTTATTATGATGAAAGCTGCAGCCTTCATATTTGATTATGATTAACCTGTTGCTTTTCTTTTTTTTTATGATTATGTAAACACAGCCTTTTTATTATGATTTTTTTTATTTAAAATCAAAATCAGCCCATGCTGCCCTACGTAGGGTGAAAAACAAAAAAAAGGGGTTAAAAAAAAAAAGGGGAAATTAGGTTACCCATCGTTTATTTGCGATTTCTTTAGCCTACTCTCATCAAAATTTAATTTTCGTTTCGGCTACTCAAAACAACGACGACAGACAACAGACCCGGCTACTCCTTAGTAATTTTGATAGATGATAAAGTCCCGATCTATTTTTTTTTTTTTTACATCTGGCCGCCCCGCCCTCACATACATGCGCAACATTAACTTGACTTTCACTTTCCCTTTTCCTCGGTAACCCCACCGAGATATATTCTACGGCACCGATCACCATCAGCCTGTTGGGTCCGTGCCTGCCTCCCTTATCATCAACCATCACCGTTCCTATTTTCTACAACCCCAAAATGGTTTTTTCCCCTTTAAAGAGTGAAAAAACGGCTTGAAACTTTTATTACACACATGACACATTTTTACCGAACTGCTGGAAATATCTGTCTGGCTTATGCAAATTTTTGCATCAATTTCAGCCCTGAAACAAAAGTGCTTGATTTATACGTTTTTAGTTTTTCAAAAGTTTTGAATCTCAATATATTTTTTATAAAAAAAAGATAAAATTTTTATCCTTCTAGACACTTTTCAGTACCAACTACAAGGTTATTGACTATACAAAACGCCGCACGTCAGCACGAACAGGCGGACTCGAAACCGCGAACCGTGCACAGGGGGCGCTGCACATTGCGAGCTCACGTCTCTACCAACCTTGCCACCCTGACGGGCGTAAAGAAACAAACACTTTTTCCTTATCACCTGACTTTAAAAATACCAATAATATCTGTGGTATGCGTATTTTCAAAAAGCGCAATAACTGCATATCTCCCCCCCGCTCCAGTATTGGGGCGGAGGGACAAGACCCCGCTTTGCGAAAACTGGCAACTCTGTGACCCTGCTTTCTATTTTTCATCTCATGGGCATGGGGGCCCGTACCGCCCTCCCTCGCCCCCTCCACCGTGACCAGCCTCTCCCCCTTCGCCCCCATGGCCTCATGGGGGCCACGTCACCCTTTTATATCACCCTCGTGATATCACTGTGATGCACGCAGGACTAGGGCACTAGCCTTGAATCCAACTTCTTTCACAAGGTTTTTATCGAGTCTTGCAAAAACATATCAAAGTACAAATTTTTACCCCTATCAACATCTTTTTTTTTTCCATACCATGCCACATTATCGCCGCTTTTTTCTCCTCGGAAGCTTTCTAATTTTATATCAAATTTTAAATTTGGGTTTTTAATGGGCATCTGGATCATGCAAATATTCCTTTCCTCATATTGTCCATACATCCCGGGGCCCCGGTTATGTACTGCGTTAAGCTTTTGTTGACTTACGCGAGACCCCTTTGTAAGAAATGCCTCCCTAGGATCCGATCGTTCAGCTTTCTTCCTTTTTTCACAAAACAGCCTTGTCTCCTATGGTAAACTAACATTTTAAAAAAAACGCCATATCCTTTTTCTCTCTCTCAAATTCTTTACAGTATCAAAAAAAAGCGTTGTTAATTTTTCGAGGGGCCATGTGGCACAAAAATTCCTATTCTCAGGGGGGCGTGAAGGCGGGGTGTACACGGACGTGCTACAGACGCTGTTCATGTTCGGGGGGGGTGTTTTGGGGTGGGGTGATGTGCTGCTTTACTGGGCGCTCGGGGAGGTGTGGGCCATACGGAAAGCGGCGACAGACTAAGTTCTTTAAGTGAGTGGTGAAAAGGCATGTGTCTCCTTATCCCTAAATGTGTATCTGATGGGCTTGGTATGCGGAACAAAAACTCTGCAGCCTGATTATCATGTGTTTCTTTTGGGTTTCCAACATACATCCTGTACAACCTAAAAAGACTGAGTAAATGATGTGCCACCCCCCAGCTTTTCAAATCAAAAGTATTTGGTCTACACGCTTAATGGACCCCTTACTCTTGGGACAGCTTTGTGCACCTGGGGGTTTATCAGCAAAAACCAGGGTTTGCGTATCGAAATCATAACGTTTTTAAACTCTTTTTTCTCCCCCCACCTTCCCAGCATGGACCCCAACCCCCCACTCCGCCACACATTTTTTTCAAAATTTTTTTGTGGGGTTCTGCTTGTCGTCAAAGGGTCGGGATATCTCAGACAGCCTACCAACGTTTTGCTTCCGTCAAACCTGGATATCAAAAGGTAAGTGTTTAATTTTATACTTTTCCCTCACATTGAGGTCTTTGGTATATGACTTTTTTTCAAAAATTTTGCTCTTCTTTCTATTTTTGGTTCCAAATTTGATACAGTGATAATACACTTTTTTTTCCCCGTTTTTCCTTCATATTTTAGTTGTTTTTGTTTTTATAAGCCGCTTCTGATGGAAAAACTTTTTTTTAAAATTTTAAATCCTCTTTCTTTTTCGGTTCCAAATTTTTTACAGTGAGTAAATTTAAATTTTTTTTTTTTATTCTTTTTTTTTTCATATTTTTGTTTTTTGTTTTTATACCCATATTCTGATGGTTAGCACAGGTTTACATTTCGGCTTCAGAAAAAAAGGTATTCTCCGCCTTTTTTTTGAGAAAGAAATTTCAAGCTCATTATGTATTATATATACCAAAAGATGATCACTTTTGACAATGTACTTCAAAACAAAGGGAAATTGTAAACTCATCCATTCTATTAACCATAACCCATCTTATTTTTATAGCTTTCTTAAATTTCAAATTATTCATCAGTTAGTTTAAAATTTCCCCCGATTTAAAAGTATCTTCCTTTTCTGCTTCTTCATTACTTTTGTTCAATGTCTCTACAAAAAATTTCACCCTATTAATATCACAAATTAAAAATCTGAAGTTACATTTTCGATGAAATAGTGGTTCGAAATCACTGAGCCGTATAACAACGGGGAAAAAAGACGACTGAGAACCACGGTGTGCAACTTAAGATCTCTCTCTCTCTCTCTCTCTCTCTCTCTCTTCCCCTCTCTCTCTCTCTCCTCTCTTCTCTCTCTCCTCTTCTCCTCCTCTCTTTTCCTCCTCTTTTCCTCCTCCTCTCTCTCCCTCTCTCTCTCTCTCTCATCTTTCCCCCTCCCCTCTCTCCCTCCCTCCCCTCTCTCTCTTTCCTCTCCTCCCTCCTCTCTCTCTCTCCCTCCTCCTTCTCTCTCTCTCTCTCTCCTCCTCTCTCTCTCTCTCTCTCTTCTCCTCTCTCTCTCCCCTCTTCTCTCTTTCTCTTTTCTTTCTCTCTTCTCTCCTCTCTCTCTCTCCTCTCTCCTCTCCCTCTCTCCTCTCTCTCTCCTCCCTCTCTCTCTCTCTCTTCTCTCTCTTCCTCCTCTCTCTCTCTCTCTCTCTCTCTCTCTCTCTCTCTCTCTCACCCTGAAACCTGGGCCCGAAACCTTGTGTCACAACTGTCATGGATCTAATCGCCTGGTGTTGACGATAATCACGATGGAAATAAAAAAAAAAAAAAAAAAAAAAAAAAATAATAATAATGATGATTTTATATAATATCAATGATCATGATAAACATAATAACAATAATAAAAATGATAATAATATAAAAAATAATTATCATAATTGAATGGTATGTCAGCATACCTCATTGAAAAATATGTTTACCTAGCTAGTAGACATTAGATATCTAAGACCAATATTTCCTTTGGCAGGTTGTCATGGTTCTTCCTATTTGGGTTTTGGGTGCTGTGGATCCTCTTCTTCTTCTCCGGTTTGGTTGCCTTCGCCATTTACAGTAGTTGCGACCCTCTCACTTCCGGCAAGATCACCAAGCCGGACCAGATAATTCCCTACCTGGTGACCGACAAGCTGGGCCACCTCCCCGGCATGTCCGGCCTCTTCGTGGCGTCCGTGTACGGCGGGGTGCTCAGGTAAGGACGCAGCAGTGTTCTAAGACGCTAGTTACGCTTCTTTTTAACCCCAGGAGTATCAGGAATATAAAAAGAGGTAAGAAGATTAGTGATCTCTAAGAAATAAAATTTGGCATATTTTTTTCCCCCTTTGCTCAGCACCCTCTCCTCCACCGGCAACTCTGGGGCGTGCATGGTGTGGGAGGACTTCCTCAAGCCTTTACCCTACTTCAGCGGCCTTAGTGAATCCTCTGCGACACGCGTGGTCAAGATTCTATGTGAGTACCTGACATTATTTCCTCTTTTCCATGCCAGATGAGCATTTCAATATCAACATTATACACTACAGTTGACACTGCAAAGTAGTCATACATTCCAGTGAGGCAGCCCTTCACCGTGACGTAAAAACCTCCATATCCTATCGAAACGTGATTACTGTTGTGATTTGTCGCCCTAAATGTACACTGCATACGTACTTTATAAGATGGGAATTTATCGATTGTGTATGTCGATAATGCTTTCATCACGTTATGTACTGCAAGCCAAGATGAAAAAAATGTATATAAGTATTATCTTTCGTAAATGCAGTACGTACATACTTTAATTTGTGTACGTGTACCCAACACAGACACGGAACGTCTATTTGATAACCAGTATGACGTAAGCAGATATCCTGCAATTCATGTGATTTATCTACTCCTCTTACCAGGCACTGCAGCAAAAACAATCGCCATAGAGTTTTTTCCCACAACATGGACACACATCACTACTACTAATGCCCAATGCCTCACCGTTATGTAGTTGGTAGATGCCGCTAGCTGGATAAAATATTCTGAAAATGGTGACAATTGGCGACAAAAAAGTGTGGGCCATCAATAGTTTCCTTTAAATTCCTCGCTGATAACTTTTAGAATTATACATTGTACAAGATGTACCAATGTTCTGCATCATGGCGACGCTGCCTCGCACGGATAAGAACCAGGCCACGTACAAAGGTTCCTGAGTTGTCACAAAGTACTTTTTGACATCACAGTATTGTCTTTTTTTTTTCTCTCTCTCACTCTCTCACATATGAAAAATAAATAATCCCAGTTGAAAGTGTTCCCCACCTTTCTTCTTTAAAGTATTACTAGCATTACCTATCTAAATGATGAAAAGAAATGTGCCAAAGTAAATTGACACATGTAGTAAATTAAACAAAGGGCTTGAGAGATAAGAGTGACGATCACGATTACAATCAGGAACGTGTGATCGCAGTGACTACTGTTATTTCAGCCTCCATGACCGGTCGTGGTGGCGGTGGCGCTCGGCTCGCTGATGGGTAACCTGGGCAACATATTACATGTCACCCTCAGCTTCAATTATGCCATCATGGCGCCCCTCAGCGGTGTGTTCATGGGTGGCATCCTTCTACCCTGGATCGAATACAAGGTAGATTTATCAAGGTTTCACCGTCAATTTTTTATCCAATAATGATGAATTGCATATATGAATTCCATGTATATGATAGTGGCATATGATTGTTCAAAAGAGGAATATTGTGTGAATAAATATCTTTAGTCTAAAAGTCAAGCAATATTTCCACTGATTTCATTTTGTGGTCTAGGGCGCGTTCAGCGGGTTCCTGGTGTCGTTCAGCTACAATGCGTGGATCGTGGTGGGCAAGTTCGTAAAAGGCGGTGGGAAGCCCATCAAGTTGCCACTTTCTGTGGCCGGCTGTGAGGCTTCCCTCAACGCTACCCTGGAGACCCTCATCTCCACCACCCTGAATTCCACCACCCTGGACTCCACCACCTTCCCCATCGATGAGTAAGTGGTTGGTGGAGGGTGCCATTCTTATTGTTAGGGATGCTTACACAGGTGATGATAGGGACTATTTGAATGAAAACCACCGAATATGAAACTATTGAAGTATAAGTATTCTTACCATACATTAACAATAACTCGAAAAAAAAAAAAATTGACTTTGTAATTTGGTTTACAAGGTGTGTGGCATGTTAGAGTTGGGAGCATAAGTGCTTTTCAGTACAAGATACTCTGAATCTGAGCTTTGTGAAATGTCTATGGTTGTTATGCCTGTATTTAGATAAACACTAGACAGAAGAAAAATAACCATATATAAGCTAGGGACGAATATCAAAATGGCTTCATAAAAATCAGAGACATATCATCAACCAAATAATAATAATATTGTTTAGGATATCCTATACAAATTGCAAAATTTTGTTTGATAATATGAATCGAATAAGGTAAGAGCGAGATGAAAACGCCTAAGAGGTAATAAAGAGGAGTTTATAGGTGTTGAGGGTAGAAGATTCTGCTCAACCATTTCTAAGGCATGAAAGTAGGCATGGATGTAAATAATCAAAACAGCAAAACATACAACAAGGCGATATTTGATACCATCACAAGCTTCAAACGTCGGAGTACACCATGAAAAATCCTTTCAGGAGCTAACGGCGGAGGAAGATTTGAGTGACAGTACAAATGAGGTGATGTGACAATTGGAAGTTAAAGCAAGCTTCTCCAGGAAAAAAACGTTCCCTCTGTCGTTCAGTCTTACCTATATACTTGACTCTGCTCAAGATTTATTTCATACTCTATAGATTATTTTGTCACTTAACTTTTTATGCCATTTCGCATGGGCGACAAAAATCATTTGTGATAAAATAATACAAATATACAAAAAAGTTGTACAACATCGTAATCTGATAAATCTGCATCCTGTTTACCAAATTTCATCCATGTACTTTTTCAGGGAAGCGGACAATAAGGATATCTACGACATGTCCTACGGTTACTACCTCCTTATAGGCTCACTCATCACCATGGTGGTCGCCGGACTAGTGTCCTTATGTACAGGTAGGCAGTCTGTCCTGAGGTTCATTGTCCTTCATTCATCATTCTGGCATATCAGTACCATAACCACAAACACTTCCATGCATTAGTTTCCATTGTACAGATCAGTACAAACCCCCACTCCCACTACACTGTTTCAGGCCCAACCAACCCCAATGATCTGGAGGACGGAACGGTCAACCCGACTTGTGAGCAACTCTACAGACGGGTATGGGACGCGTGTTGTAAGAAAAGAAAAAAAATTCGTACTAACGGCACCGAAGAGAAGCAGGACGGTGAGGTGGAGATGTCCATGCTGGCCCAGTCCAGCATGGACTAGCTGACCCAGTCATTCATAAGAACATAAGAACATAAGAAAATAAGGTAGCTACAAGAGGCTGTGAGTCTGTGAGACCTACACGAGGTAGTTCCTGTGTAGTATTCTTACTGTCTTCAATCTGATAACACTAAAAGGAGGCCAGCACAAAATAATGCACAAAATGGTTAGGAAGGTGTGGGGAAAAAATATCAATTGCTATGAGCTATTTTATAATTCTATATAATATTCTATATTATAACTCTATATATTTAATTCTATAAGCTATTATCCTTAGAACCAGAGTATGGAAAAAAAATTATAGCAATGTGAAGACGGAAACATGGCGAAGAACATGCGGCTCAGTTCACGACTACCTCACTGCTGTGAAGTCACGCTGCGATGGTGACACTCGCAAGACTCCCAAAATCCAAGACTCTTGAAGCCTACGCTGACATAAAACTCTGGTGGCCTAGCATACAATGAAAGGGAGCCGCAACGAAATATAGGCACGCGGGAAAGGGACAGGTATCCATGTGACCCTGACATGCCGAGGCGTGATGACGTAGCACCACCATGCTGAGCCAAAAGGCAGGAAGCAGCAGAACATTATCATTTACATATTGACATAGTGTGGGGATCAAATTGTTAGAATTCTTATTTTTTTTAGCAAATTCACTTCCTTTCAAATATTTCATGTTTGAAGTGATTCCCAGCTCAACATTCCTGACGCATACTATAGTAGTGAGCTTATTAGTTCTGGCATAGTGCCTGTCATGCTACATACATTATTGGTTACAGTTTTGTACCATACAATAAAGCCATATTCCAAAACAGGTTTTATATTAAACAAAAGTAAGGTCTTGCGGTGTACCTGTAAAATTGGGACTATGATGACCGCCAAACATAGGACAATGGTGAGTGACGCGTGAAACAGTTTTGTGTATCAATCTTCACTATACAAGTCATTACGTACTTATTGTTATTCCTATAGATTTCATACAATTACCAGCAAATACAAAACATTAAAAAAATTCGCTTCAACCCTTAACAGACATACCATACCCAGCGTCCAGACCCTTACCCTCATGGACACCCTAAATCCCTCCCCAGCAGCCAAGGCCTTTCGTCTACCTACTATAACTCATATTGAGTGAGATTGTGTTTGTGTGTTTTGTACATAAGCTCATCTCTCTTTCTCCCAAGTGATTGAATCAGAAGTCCTGCTGTCAAAATGTCTTTCACACTCATTGGTAAAATTAAATAGTGATCAAAATAATGTCTCAGAACGGGGAAGGTAAGCTACTAGCTATTATGGGAAGTGGTTGTCCAATGCCCATGGGATAGCACGACCAACCCCCGCGGGCCAGGGTTACGTCCCCCACAGGGTGGAATATCTTACGAGGCTGTCCTTACCCCTAAAACGTACCACATAAATAGGAAGATGACCTCCTTAAAGTTACTTCATATTACTTTTAAAGCTTTTTTTTAAATCAATCTAAGTGGTGTTTCATTTGTTTTTATCGATGATTTACGAGCATTTTCTTTTACATCATCGAATTTCATCCATCAACTCTTATATATCTCGGTGTCTGGTGACAGTCACCTTCGTCATGCATGACGTGGCCTTCACCCTAATAATGTAATATATTGCAAAGACCCGAAATGGAATTAGTAATAGTTTTCTCCACCCCAAAGTATAGGCAAGAAATCTAAACCAACATTAGGTGGCTGAGTGGCAGGTGCTATATAGATAAGACTAACTCAGCCTGTCGCCCAGTCAGGCAAAGACACAGTACCCTCAGTACTCTCCAGTCCCAGATACTCTTCCCTTCAGACCACTTGTAAGATGCCCTGACGGTGTGTGAGGCAGCCTGCATCCCTGAAATGGTCACAGTGAAGACGAGTCCTGAGGGTTTGGCGGAGGGCACAACGAATAGCTATGAAGACCCAGAGGCAATGGCGACCTTCGACACGATAGGATACAAGTTCCAGGCGGCGGACTGGGTGGTGTTCTCGCTTATGCTGGTGGTGTCCGTGGCCATCGGCGTGATCAGTGCCGTGAGGGACAGGCGGAAAGTCACCAGTCAGGAGTTCCTGCTGGGGGGCAGGAACATGCCGCCGCCAGCAGTGGCCATCTCCCTCCTGGGTGGAATAATCTCGGCTATCTCCATCCTGGGTAAGCGAAGACACACACACACATATATAATATAGAGTGAAGCTACTAAGATAGATAGATAGATAGATAGAGAGATAGATAGAGAGCTAGATATATCGAGAGAGAGAGAGAGAGAGAGAGAGAGAGAGAGGAGAGAGAGAGAGAGAGGAGAGGAGAGAGAGAGAGAGAGAGAGAATTCGGTGTGAAGTGTGCGTGGGTGGTGGGAGATCGAGGGGAGATGGAGGATGACAAGACAATAGAGGGAAAGAGTTTAGAAATTAGGTGGAGACAAGTTTGATAGGAGGATGAGAGATAAGAGGAGGGTTTAAGAGAGGAGGCGAAAAAGGGAGAATCAATGGACAGTGATGGCGGCGACAAAGGGAGAATGGGGCCACAGAACAGTTGAGAGGGATGGCATAAGAGTGGAGAAAAGAAGGCAAGAAACTCATCAGGATGCTACAGAGAAATGAGAATCCCTTGGGTCTTCATCGAATACCCTGAAAGATCTGGACATGGATAGAGATTAACAGAAAGAGATTGAACATTCTGATAGACATTGTCTAGGAGTGAGGCATGTTGGCGAGACAAAAGAGGAAACCAGAGATCATGATATCAAGGTCAAGCCTTTGGGTATCATGATGTCAACAGAATGTCGTCCCTGAATTTTATGTCAAGACCAACAACATTGATAGCGCATATGAACAAGGTGAACCAAGATTTTGTGAAGCAAAGACACCGCACAATCGCAGTGAGTCCAACAGTCTGCGGTCGGATACTTCCCCGCTCACTGTACCGCCTACAGAGAGAACACATCCAAGCAACATGCATTCTGCCCTTTACAGTATGGATGCCATGATGAAGTTAAATATATGATTTTGACAACAAAATGGTCAGGCAAACTAGTTTCACAATGCTAGATATACCGCATATTTGCGTAACATTTTATCAGAGACATATACACCATAATAATTATGGTGTACCATTCATCTTACTCTCTCGTATGTCTGTCGGGCAGTGTTGGCTATCTTGTAAGTCTGCTCTCACCTCCCAATTTTTCTTTCATCTTACCGACAGACACACGGCTGTGCCATCAGGTCCAATTACTATATTTTCCCTTTCCTTGGTGTATTTCAGACGCTGGGCCTGTGTATGCCATTTCTCCGCCCTATTCCTCATCTCTTTCCCTTTTTTCATTAGTTCACAGTGTTTCTCCTCTCACTTATATTTCCTGATTGGCTGTGTCATTTTCAACATCCTTACACCTCATTTGACCATCTCAAGTCTCCTCTCCTCATTAGCCACGACCCCATACCCAGGTTGAGTGTGTCGGGCGTGACCCAAGAGAGTCAGTGAGGAACCACGATTTAAGGACGTCACTCCGCTTACGATACAACTTTTTTCCCTTAATTGAGCTAGGATGTTCATTTTTTTACGGAACGTTGTGCACATGATAGTAATCATTTTTTTACGGAACGTTGTGCACATGATAGTAATATTTTTTTTACGGAACGTTGTGCACATGATAGTAAGTATACAGATAAAGTTTCATTAAATTATATCAATAAATAAATAAATAACAAAAAATTATGTTGAATTTTAGTGCGATTTTAGTCAATTATTCATATCGCTACTAGTCACTAGTTATTAGGAGTTCTGCCTTGGTAATTTTTTATGAAAAATATTGTGCATAGTGCCAAACTTAGACTGTTTTTTTTCTGGTGTAGGTTATTGGTGTAGTGTAGTATTGGTTATGCTTGCTCGATTTTCAATTTTTTTTCTTTTTTCACGTACATAATAACATAAACTTCAATATAAAATCAGATATTCAACTTACCAGACCTTTTACCAATCCAGAACTTAGAACAAAGTGTCAGCTTTGAAATAAAAAAGAAATGATGCAAATCGGAAAAGAATTGACAGAGAAGTAAGAGGTTGAATGACATTATCTTAGGCAAAAATGAAACTCCAGAAACGGCCATCAAAGTTATATATATATATATTTCTTTATTTATTTTTTATTATGTTTCCAATTTTTTTTTCTTCTTCTTTGGAGACAAAAAAAATATAGCAAAACCAAGATAAAAAAGGAAAAAATAGTATAAATGAGCTGCCCACGTGCTATTACGTCATATGTCATTGCCAGGCTAACTATAGTATTTAAAATATTTATTAAAAATAGACAAAAATGTCATATGACAGCAATCTTTTGGGAGGGTAATGCCAACACATGAGGTTAATTTTTCACAAGTTTTGGCAAATTTTCACAGTTTTTTGTTTTTTCCGCCTCTAAAGCAGAGTGACGTCCTTAATCTCACCAGCTGTAGTCCGCCTCTTGTATATATTGCTGTGCATATAATTAATATACACCAAAAAGGGAGTGACGAGTTTGACTGGACCACATACTATAATGAGAGTGAGTGAACATGATTCCTTAGCCTTCAACGCTACCTACACCCGTTCCTGAGCAGGCCACATCGCTACAGACCGACGTATATATTAAAACGTATGTATGTATGACGCATACATACGTACCATACATACATACATAGGAGTACCTAAAGCACAACGGGACAATGGAAGTAGTTGTTAGGTAATATCATGCTCTCAAAAATATGGTCAAATGATGACTACGTATGTGCATGGAATGGTTAGACAGTTTTGTGGGAACGCATAGGGCCTTGTCTTGAGGAGACATGCCACAACGCTTTCCTTTATAGAACAGGAAGGGAAGAGCTTAGGCCTAGAGTACCCCCTCAATCCCCCATGATAACTTGACAGGAGTATTTGCCAATCATAATAGCTCTCTTATAATAGCAAATAATAATTTGCTCTCTAATATGTACCTTCACTGCGTCATCTCTCTCATTGCTTCACTGTAACACCTGGCCAGACTCTGCTTCTCTACCTTCCTGTGACTTACAAAGGAATTGTTCTAGAATTCCGAGGAAATACATTGGCCATATACTTCATGAACTTACTATCCTCTGTCTGGTGTTGTGATAAATATATTTTTACTTGACCTACACTTTCCCTCCTCCGTCGCAGGTAACCCCACCGAGATATACTTCTACGGCACGCAGATCTCCATCAGCCTTTTGGGTGCCATTCCTGGCACCATTATCATTAACCAGATCATCATTCCCATTTTATACAACCTCAAGCTGATTTCCCTTAATGAGGTGAGATACTGGTATGACACTTTTTTTTCGCAGACATCGACATAGATTATTAGAGCATGAATCTTAACGATCCTTTAAAGCCAAGTTTAACCCCATGGCAAGGACAGGGCAATGACACTGTTGCCATTGATAAGGAGACGCGACGTTTTTTTGCACTCCACATGGGCGACAGGCCACATATTTGTTCCTGTCCACTATTGAACTGTTAGTTTATACAATACATACAACATATTTTAGTCACATATAAAACAGACGAGCATGGTAATACATTCACGATACAAAATATCATAATGCGTAAATAGGAACAAGTTCCCCTAACATACATTATACTTTGCTTTGAAATGCAATATTACATCAATAAAGACGCTAGACTGACATGATCTCACCGATCACAGTATATGGAGCAGAGGTACAAGAGCCCCGCTTTGCGAAAACTGGCAACCAACCAGGTTGGGAAAATGGCAACCAACAAGGAAGTATGACCGGGGCCCCGGTCATACTAAGGTGTCATGCAACTGGAGTTCAAACCGTACAGGTGCACGGACAGGTTGATGGCGAATCCTGTAGCCTGACGGTGGACACGGGTGCAGAGAGCACGTTTGTGAGAGAGGGTGTGACAGCTGCACCTGACCCTCCCACGGCGCAACAGCAGTTATGTGGCATCATGGGTCATTGTACGCAACTGAAGGTCCAGTTTGGGGTCAAAGGGGCCAAAACTGGTATCGGCGGGACTGAAGAGGAAATACTAATCTACATGGCTGATGTGGATGAGAATCTCCTGGGCCTAGATTACCTTCAGCGGAGCAAGGCAGTGATCAACTTTGGTGCCACGTCAATGACGGTGAAGGGCAGCGTGGTTCCTCTGCAAGGGAGAAGTGGCGATGTGCGGGTTGTGGCCACCCAAGCGACCCGCATTCGCACTTCTGAGACCAGTCCTTGCGCCTGAAGGAGGATGAGGAGAGTGTTTTGTCAATATGCCACCAACGCCCTCCCCGAGGAATATGGTAGGAACGGCCCTAAGTACCACCAGCCACGGAGGAAGCGCGTGTCATGGTCGCCAATCTCTCCACCAAGACATGCTTGGTGCCCGCAGGGGCAACCCTGGGCACGTGTGAAGTAGTTAAAAGGATGAGGGATCTGAATGACACGCCCAGTGTTCCTACTGCAAGCAGCATGGGCGTCCTGCCGTACTTGCAGGATTTATGGCAGAGGAGTACCGCCTGCCTGACGAAGGAGCAGGCCGCCAAAGTGGGAAAATTGCTGGTGCAGTACAGAGATGTTTTCTCAGAAGGACACCACGACCTGGGCTGTACCAACCTTGTCCGGCACCACACCCACACGGGTGACAGTCCGTTAAACTTTAAACAGCCACCCAGAAGAATCGCACCAGCTCGGAGGATGGAGATGGAGAAAGCTGTTGAAGAGCTGAGGGCCCAGGGCATGATAAGAGAAGTCAAGCAGCCCGTGGTCGCCAGCTGTAGTGCTGATACGAAAGAAGGACGGGTCCAGTCGCTGCTGTGTGGAATACCGAGCACTAAATGCAGTAACGACTAAGGATTCGTACCCGCTGCCGAGGATTGACGACCGGCTAGATGCGCTGACAGGGGCGCAGTACGTGGTTCTCGACGCTGGACGGAAATCCTTTCCCTGGAAAGGGGGATAGGAGCTAGGAGGTACAAGAGGAGAGATAGAGGAAAGGAGGGGAAAAAGGAGGAAGACAGGAAAGGCCATGCAAAATTCGTCAGACCGAGGACAGAGGCACGAAGTCAAGGGAGCGACCAGGAGTTCGTCCCCCGGGCGTCGGGCCCGAAGCCCCCCCACGATGGCAGCGGGCCTGGGAACGGGGGGGGGGCTTCAAATAGTTAGATTACGTATTTGTTTGTTGTATTAAATCTTTCACCCTAAGATTCCTCGACAGCCAGGCCCCAGTGGCAGAGGTTTACCCCAACTACTCCCTACTGCTTAAGGTTCCATATCTTAGCAGTATACTAACCCCTATACACCACACCATGCCAACTCACTCTCATACATGACTTATAACTTACTGGATGATTAAATCCCTGTGACTCAATGTTTCATTATCCTATCTCTTCATACCGTTCTTGGTTTTCCCCTTCACTTTCTATGAGCAACATATTTCATTTTGCACCTAAACCTCCTCCCACTTTAGCTTTCATTTCCCCCATTGCCTACGAGGGAATACAAAGTATAAGAACAAACAGCAACACCCCTACTAGACCAAACAGGGCTGGCTGTGTGACCACTTTCTCCAACTTTAGTTTCTACATAATGGAGGGAAAAGAATAAAAAAGAAGGCTCCTCCTAACCCCCCACTCCCTCTGACTGAGGCTGGCAGGCAAAAAGTGAATCAATAGCACCATGCAGCTTTAAAAAATTGCCATAGAATTTGATAGGAAAGGTTTAAGGAGATACATACTCTAAGCTAAAAGTTAGAAAGAAAAATCTGTGAGCAAATTTATGCAGGACCGAAGAATTGGACAGTTGTATACTGTAGCAGCTGTAGAATTGGGCCCCCTGTATACATTGTCCCCAGTAGCTCAGAGCTAGGAAGCGAGTGTTATCGTCCTACTCTTCGAGAAGGACTGTAAGCAGGGGAGTGATTGTATAGCCAGCAGGGAAGGTAATGTCTCGAGTGTGGTGGTGCAGCGGGCGAGCCAGGCCGTGGAGCGTGAGGACTTCGTGGACGAAGGAGGCCACGGTGACGACGAGGACGTGGGTGTGCCCTGAGGACGTGAGAACCCAGAGCCGCGTGTTCATCAAAAGAGCGTGAGCTATTCTAACCTCCCTTATTTTTTCAGCAGAGTGCTATAGGCGGTAGGGTTATAGAGTTATCTAGGGAACAGTTATCGCATGACTGGATTTGAGTGAAAGAGAGGCTTCGGGCCATATGACTCCTCTGTCTTGTTTAAGTAAATAAATTTAAGTTTCATTATTCGCTGTGTTTATAATTACCCTGTATTTCATCCTGCTTGGCTCTATCTTGTGTCACAAACCTTTGGAAGTTCAGCAGCTTGGTGTTAAGTGAAGTGGGGCACGATAATTGTCCACTGTTTCTTTTTTCTCTTTTATTTTTGTGAGACTAAGACTCAAACCTCAGCCACATATCTCTTTGGACCCAACAACTCAGCACTTACAGCTTTTGTCCTTGCGGTGTTGTCCCATAGATGGGTCCGGCATAGTCAAGGCAGAGCTGGCAGAGGAGGAAAGGAATCAAAAATTCGTCCTCACTTTCCAACACGCCTAACACATCTCTACAACCCTTGCGAGGCCTGTTCGGTGGCACCTGTTTTACCATGTGTTCTCCAGTGGCATCTCCACCAACTCTAGAGACTATCAGATGCACTTCCAGAGAGACCAGGAAGGCTGAAATATTCCCTTTTTAGATGAGGAAAAGACTCAGATTATTCCCAAAACCCAGATAGTGTAATCCAAATAGCTTTCAAAGACAATCTGTTTACGGAAGAGACGAAAACCAGTTGTCATGAAGAGTAGGGATGCGAGGTCTGTCAAGGGGTGGAGGGACAGGGAACTCCCACCGACAACTGGCACTAAGGACTCGACCACATCTGTGGCTTTTATAGTGTAGAGGTCGCCACACTCCTTTACACCGCAGACCCAGCTAACTAGGGCACGGACCAGCTAACTAGGACCCTGGAACTCCAGCCATTGTCTCTAAAGAGATCATCTGCCTGCAGTCCAATCCACCACTGCTGCTGCCCAGCGGCTTCACTGTGACCCTGGCCTGGAGGACTTAACAGGCTTCATACTCAGATCACTCATCGCTCCATCCAGTCACTCAAGGACAACACTCAGCTGCTTGCACGGCCTCCAGACATCCTCCCTTCCCCCCGCGTGAGGACAAAGTCCACCTGGTCAGGCTGCGGTGTGGATACCTTCCGACTCTTCTGAGCTATCAGAAGAAACTGGATGGGTCTATCGTGGATGCCTGTCCGGAATGCAGCACAGCATCCCACACTATCAAAAATATTATAAAAGACAGCACTGCACGTAATCACACACGCTAACATCACAACATACTCCATGAAGGCCCTATGGGAAAACCCAGTACAGGCCATGGCCTATCTTAGGAGCTCAGGGCTGTTCCCCCAGGCAGCCTGAGGAACACCAACAACTACAACCAGGCTCACTCCTTGTTCAAGGGTGACCCGAGACTATGCATAGCAGGGACGTCTAGCTCCCTAAGGTAACGTCATGCCGGGTGCCAGGGGTTAGCGTAAAAAGGGAAGACCGCACTGAATGAATGTTTTTACTCCACAGAAGCTCATGTTTATCTAGTTTTTGTTAGATAGGTGTAAGCAGAAGGAGTTGTAAGGCCTGATTGATGGCCGAGGTTGTGGAGTTTATTGGTTGTGGAGAATGTACGCATAGGGGCATGCACAACTTTTTGGGAAGAGGGGTTGAAGGTAAGAGGCGCAAATTTCGTTTTTAAAGTTCGCGGGCCATGGGGAGCTGCTGTGGAGCTCGCGCCCGTGGGGAGCGGCTGTGAGACTGGAGGGGAAATGTGGCGGGGTGGTGGGACAGAACCCGCCTGGCGTCCGCTTTGCCAGCCATTGTAGTTTGTCTCGCTAATCCAAAACCCCTCTCTCCTGCAGATTTCTAATGCTCCTCCAAAAAGACCATGCACCCAACACTCATACACATGTTACACCACAGTGGTCACGAAACTTGTATTACATTGTGTCTTGAAACCATGGCTGTGTAATTATCAGCCATATGGCTCTCAGGGGGAAGCTTTCGTAGTTTTTAGGGGTGAATAGATCATTTGATCATTCGTCACTTACTGTGGGAGGATGTTTGGTATGTTAGGTTATGATTTGATCACGATCCGGTGTCTTTGTGGATTATCAGTTAGGTTATAATGACCTTGGCATAATAATCGTGTCTTCTGAAATTATATCCGTTGGTAAAATTCAAGTATGTAGTATCATTCCTAACCTCTTAATTCGCTGTGAAGTGGTGTGTCGGTAAGTAGTGTTCACCCCCTTAACCAGGAAACTAACAACTTATTCCACGTTCCTTAGCTTCCGAGAGAATCCGGCCTAAAAGTAATATAACGTTACCATTTCATGTTTTAATTGGAAGTCTTGTAATATCAAGGGATTTAAGGCGAAAGCAGCGGGATTCATTCATTCATTAATTTATTGAAGTATTAAAAATTTCGTGGCATCACAGTATAATAGATTCACCAGCACAACATGATTCAACCGCATACCTGGGATTCACCCGCAAACCTGGGATTCACCCGCATACCTGGGATTCACCCGCATACCTGGGATTCACCCGCATATCTGGGATTCACCCGCATACCTGGGATTCAACCACATATCTGGGATTCACCCGCATACCTGGGATTCACCCACATACCTTGGATTCACCCGCATACCTTGGATTCACCCGCATACCGGGTATAAAAAGTATCAGACAAACATGGTGAAGACACTCTCCTATCTCATTCACAGTCCTGTAGCAAAGCTCGTTAAGCTCCCACTCCATCTGCACTTCCCTCCCTATAACATACCATTATTTCTTCCAGTAGATGTTTTCCGAATAACATCCACACTGACTTATAGGCAAGACACAATGGGCAACTGCACTGATTATTAAGATCCCGTTTCAAATGTCCATAAATCTTGATTAGATAGGTAATTTGCGGACAACTGGGTGCTAGCGACCAATATTTTATATTATTTTAACCAAAATAAGGCAATCTTAAGTGTTCTTATGTTGAATATCAGGTTTCCCCTATTAAAGCCAATGGTCTTGATATACTCATGTTCATATCATGAACATTAGTTTTAAGAAATAGTATTTGAAATTATGCTCTACTACTGCATGTCATGATAGCCTCTAAGGAAGTGTTTCGTCAAAATGTTTGGGTGAATATATTTCTCCATTGATGCTGAATGATTATTATAGATTGTTCGCAGAAGGGTAGTATGATTTCTAATTTATAAAAATTATGATTAACATCATGGATAATTTCGCCATTAGACATTTCTAAAATAAACACGGCCCCGTCTGCCACACGTACGATTTATATAGTCTGATGAAGCAATCACAAATGCGAGAGCTGTTTAAACTTCCTCAGGAAGGCACATGTGAGGTGGAGGATCTACTGTTTCCTTCCGAGGCCTGGCAAGGCCTCCGGTGTTCTAGGAGGCCTTGGGCCTGGGGCACTGAGTGGGGCAGCCACATGGTTTGCTTACAAACTACACAAGGAAACTGCTCTGGCAGCAGGTATAAGAATATGGTTATTTTCGTTCATTAATGCATTACTCTAAATTTCTACAATGATATAATGCTATATTGATTAAATGAGACGTTTACCGAATCGGGAATTGTATGTACAAGTTGATTTTATAGAGAAAATAGCTTTCTATTGTACGCGTATATTTTCATTTTCTATACATCCTAAACACCAATGTCACATTTTTTAAATGAATTTGAATAATCTTTTGATTTGAAAAAATATATAGAAGCATTTAAAAAAAATCATTATGAAATCTTCAAAAATGTATATTTGAGTGAGATTCACAGGCTCTAACGGGATCATAAAACTCAGTGCAGTTGCCCATACTCAGAGGATAGGAGTTCATCTTAGCAGCACATAACCCCCTCCCCAACCCATCCCGCAGCCTCGGTGCACAAGGCTTCCTACTTGTTCTTATCTCTATTCTGTATTCTGTTCATCTCTAATACAAGAGTTAACCAGTATCTTCCCTTTCATCGCTTTCTCCAGTAAACTCTGGAACTTTCTTCAGAAGTCTATTTTACCGCCAAATGGGACCATTTCTTGCAAATGGGACCCCAATAAAGAATCCAACTGCCAAAATATAGGCTATGAATAGATTCCTGGCGACCTTAGCAATCCCCTAAGAAAATTTGTTAAGTACCTAGATATACCTGATCCTCCTACGGCTCTCAAGCCTACCAGACCTGTGAGAGGCCAAGCAAATCGCTCACACATACATGTAACCTTTAGAGGAAATGAAGTCACATCTCACATCTATATCATTATGGGTAAGGCACTTGAAAGTTCTTCTTGTTCTATACTACAATGTCAGTGTATCTATCTCACTCCTAGATCACCTGTCTCAGAATTATGACCTATGCTGGAAAACTGAATTTCATTTTAAACTTTCATCATTACAAAACTTGCAACAGTAAACAATACATTTTGCATCAAATCATACACAATAATATTGTTAATACATTTTTTTATTCACCAGACAAATCATGGAAAACATGCTCAGTGTGTAAAACATGCTCAGTGTGTAAAACATGCTCAGTGTGTAAAACATGCTCAGTGTGTAAAACATGCTCAGTGTGTAAAACATGCTCAGTGTGTAAAACATGCTCAGTCTGTAAAACATGCTCAGTCTGTAAAACATGCTCAGTCTGTAAAACATGCTCAGTCTGTAAAACATGTTCAGCACTGAGTGTACACGAAACTGTTGTCTTTTTCATTATATGAAAGATTGATAGCTACAATGTTACTATGGACAGTTGATTATTTAGGAAACTTAGTAGTTGTTTTTTTAAAGAAATAAGATCAAAGATTTCAATTCAGTGATGAAAAAATATTACCAATCCATTATTGATGTCAGTGAGTCCCCCAATTTTTTTGGTAACTGCTTTTCAACGCATGAAAAAACTAATTTGCTACATGCATAATTACCCTCGGTTGAATTTATGCCTTCTATTGCTTGCTGGCTGAGGAAGTAAGTCCTGGGTCACTGCCTCTTCTGATAGTGATTTTTTGCTCTTTCTAGAACAACGCATTTGCTCGCCATCTAATAAAAGCATCTTCACATAGTACTTCTTTTTCTTGCAGTCATAGGTCACTTTCATGGTGACGCGAGACTGCACTGCAGAGCACAGCTTCTGTATGGCTGTGGTGACACTGTCTTCTGGCCTAGAGCCTTCTGATCTAGAGGTAGTGAGAGATGGATCAGGTGGATGGTGGTGGCAATGGTTGTAATGGTAATAGTAATAACAGTAATATTAGTAGTAGTAGGAGTAATAGTAGTAGTAGTAGTAGTACAAGGAACAAATTAGCAACAGTGATAGAAAATTAAGATCAATGGACTAATGAAGCCATTATTGTGTTTATACTTAATTATCTCTACAACAACCACTATTGCCTTGCACGGCAATATTATTACTAATGAAGGATGATGGAATGCAGATTAGGAGGCTTGAGTATTGGAATGCCTTACAATCTATGAGGGAGAGGATGTAGGCAGATAGTGGAAAAAAACTGCATCAACCAGCTTGTCGAGATCCTGATTTCTAAGTTCTGGGAATTTCGATTCTCTTCTCTTCAAGACTGTAGTCATTTTGGTCAAAATATCATACCTTCACGGTGAAAACCACTTCTATATCTATGAGCCCTTGAATGTCACACATTCCTGTGTGCTCTGGGGGTGGAGCCTCATAGGAATTACTACTGAGAAGTTTGGCAAGGAGAGAATAGGGTAAATCAAGTATGCAATGATCAGGTGCCATCGCCTACTCTTCAGTTCAACTACTGAAGGGCAGACATCAATCACATCACAGCCCCATTCTCTTCCCTCTTTCGAACACTTTTATAAATCTTCATAACTTTTTGCAAAAAAAAAAAAAATAACAACAAAAAAATATATATAAATAAAAAATCTGAATAAGAAAGATGGAAAACCAGTTGAACCATTGTGCTTACCGTGAAGTCTGCAATTCCTTTCTTCTTGCCGTCATCTATCGCTGTCACAGCGACAGGTCCAAAGTAAACACCCTCGGCCATCATGTCCACAGATGCCATCAACACCTTCATCACTTCATCCTCCAGCTGATAAAAAGCATTACCATGACAGCATCTTGCCATATTTCAACACAGCATGATCTTGGAAGCAAGTATTTGGGGAATATGCAATTGAAGGTCATAACAGCCCCATCATTAAGAATCATCCATCAGAAAAATCAAGAAACTACAATATTAAAGCACTTAGCAAGCTAAAAAGTAACACTGAGATGTGAAGCTTGGACAACTGACCTAAGTGTCTTACAACAAAGATAAATTTCGGAATTCCATGTCCAGTCTTGTTTTCCAATTCCCTGTATGGACCTTGTGAATATTTTACTCACCTGATCTTCAACACCTGGCAGAACCTTGTAAGACCTTAAGATATAAACTTGGAGAGCCGTGGTGATAGAATTTTCCTGGACCACTAAGTGTCCAGGATACACCTCCAGTCCTGCAAAGATGATAAAGAGAAGAAAAATAAAAACATAAAGCATTTCATAAGTATTTCGAAACAAGTTTTTTGTTTTACACACAACACACACACACACACACACACACACACACACACACACACACACACACACACACACACACACACACACACACACACACACAACACCCATATAAAAAGAAGCATGTGAAAAAGTTGGAGAGGATACAGAGAATGCAAATAAAATGGTACCAGAGCTATAAGAACTCTCATGAGAAAAGGTTGAAGGAAATAAAGTTACCAAAACTCGAGCAGAGAAGAGAAAGAGGAGACTTAATATTTTTTAAGCTAATAACATAGATGGAAGAAACAGACAATGAGAGACTACTCACTCGGAAACAAAGAAAAGGTCGATACACAAGAGGACATACAAAAAAACTAGGAAAAGGGAGATGCCTGAACAACACAAAGAAGTACAACTCATAGAAATATGAGTTCACTCATAGAAATGTAGAAGTTTGGTATAGATTAAACGAGGTGATATCGGCACATAATATGCACCAATTTAAAGAGACTGGATAAATGTAGATACGGAGACGGGACCACACGAGTGTAGCTCAGGCCCTGTAAAACACAGCTAGGGAAATACACACACACTACCGTAACACTAGGTAAATACACACACACACACACACACACACACTTACTTGGGGAGACAAAATCTAGGTACCACCCGCCAGGGACGACAGACACCTTAGCAGCAAGCTGATACCTCACACTTGGCTCACTGATGGTTACATCCTCAATGTTGATGGTCGAGGCATCAATGCCCACCAAGTAGATCCTGTCGTGACATCCTCATCAATATTCATTACTGTTATGTCATCAATGTCAATGTCAATTTGTATTAAGATTATATCATCAATATTCACTTCTTATAGTTGCTATCATGAAAAACAAACGTTTGTCTCGCGTTCACTCTTAGATTTTGGGTTTCGGCACCTAAACTGACCCTTAAATGTGGCATAGCTTTGTGAATGAATTTCTCACTGTCTATCTCTCTGTTTTAGTTGGTAGTGAAGTTGTCGCTCTAAGCCCCTGAGGAAAGCTGTGGCCTGGACCAAGTTTTCATGGAGTGTATCACTGTGTATGCTATGCTATGTCGTAGGCGTGTGTCTGTCTATCAATGGCCCCCACCCCGCCTCATCATGTATCACTCTCACTCCTCTCTCTCTCTCCTCTCTCTCTCTCTCTCCTCTCCTCTCCTCCCCTCTCTCTCTCTCCTCTCTCTCCTCTCCTCTCCTCTCTCTCCTCTCTCTCTCTCCTCTCCTCTCTCTCCTCCTCCTCTCTCTCTCTCTCTCTCTCTCTCTCTCTCTCTCTCTCTCTCTCTCTACCTTTTAATAGTCTGGAACTCTCCATTGCCACTCTTCCCCATTATTTCAACCAAAATTTTCTGGTCCTGAGAAGGAAGTTAATTCAATTGAATGAAGGGAAATAAAATCGTCAGAAAACATATTAAACTGAGGATGAGGAAGAAGGCCCCAAAGAATTGAGGAACAAATCAATGTGATAAAAAGAAAAAAAGCCTTAACACAACATTTAAGGATCATTCAGTGCATAGCCTGAGGAATACTAAGACTGGAGAATGTGTAACATGATCCTGGATTTGCAAACATTTTTAAATGGACATGTAACTTTCATGGGTCACGTGGACAGTTTCTGACACTTTTATCAGTATCATGTCACCTTAGAAGAAAAAAAAGGCATCTTTACGTTGTACTCTATGACAAATGCAACTTTGACACGAGTTCTGTTTGTGTTGGTAGTACATACAAAAAGAGACCCATTTTGCTTTTTCATTTTATCCACATTGCAGACCAAATGAATATACAATTTGAGACAAATAGAGGAATATCCAATAAACAAATATAGAATTTTGACCTCTAACTAATGGGTGACCCACATGTGCACGAGTCAAAGGAACAAGGGGAGACACACGGGTGTAAAGGATTCCCGGCTTGAATCAAATAGCAGGGTACAGGATCTGTCTTAAGAGGGAGTTGCCAACACTTATCGAGCTGTTCCTGATCACTGTATCCTTCCCCAGCCAGCAGACAGCCAGATAAAGGGATGGAACATTTTCAACTCGTACCCGATGCGTGAATAAATGAAGACCAGTTTATCCCACATAAGTGCTTCAAACATAATATAAAAAGGTTGTCATCAAACATCTATATATGAAAGAGAAACAAAGGTATGGGGAGGACAGAACTACAGAGGTAAGCTGCATCAACAACCAAAACCAGTCAAACGGACACACACTGGCCAATGTGGGATTTTATGTAGTGTACTTGTTCCTCTACTGACAGTTAAACTATGACACCTACAATATTGACAATAACACTATTACAAAGTAAAAGAATAATGGCTTCTTGTGGTATTTGTTTTATGAATAAAATTTCAATATTAGAAGATATATGACAGTGGAAAGTAGAACAATATTATTTTCTTCAAAACCCCCATCCTGAGAGAGCAATTCTTGCCATCACGCCTGTCAGTCAGGTAAGAGATCTGAATGTTAAATGTCTCAACGTCAGTGTTAGCCCAAGAAACAAACTAGATGTCTTACCCTGAAAATCTCGGCATCAAGAGGTGCGGCGTCCCCACCCATGAAGTCAGAGAAAGTGAGTGGGTGTCCAGCCTGGAGGATGTCCGGGTACTGCAGAACTATTGTCTTGCTCATTCTTGTGCTGAGGCTGAAGAAAGGTAAAACAGCAGTTCAATCACGTTAATTGGGCGAGAGTCAACCATCACGACCCTCCAGAATGTGCAGGGCCAACCACCTGAGCCCTCAAAGAAAATAATAACCTACAAGCGTTATAATCCACATAAAACCATACACAGACACGACTCTGACCCCTGTGGCGAGAAGAGTAGATTCTGCACGCTCCTTTCAGATACAATATAAGTAATAAAGACAGAGCAAATATGATAGGTTGATTCATGCCCCAACATAACTAATAATGGACCATGGCTAAGGCAGTTCTATCATGCAGAGGGGAAAAAACACAATGCGGCAAATACCGTCAATATTGCTTACCTGAGAGAGCTACTGAGGCCTGGGTCACCCCTGTATAGGGTGGATATGAGGTTGATTATACTTGGCTTGTTCATAGAGAGCCCAGTGAGAGGAGCAACAGCACCCACTGAAGAAGCCTTATGGTTGCTCTTGAGTTTTTGAAGTGTGTCTTTCCTCACTGTCTTCCTCAAGTGACGAGTGATGTCCCCTGAGCAGCGCATAGCCTGACCACCCACATAGACTTTCTTCACGTAAAACACATAATCACTACACCCTTTTGCGACTGGGATGGCCACGCTGCTGCTCAAATCATAACACAGCTTCTTTAGAGCTTCCGAAACATGTTCTTGTGGCCCGGTAATCTAAAAGTAGGGAAGGTAAGGTAAGAATCATTAGAGTAGATACAAAAAGGCAGTGGTAGAACATACAGAGGATTACTGCTGTTTTTCTTTGTCATTTAAAAAAAATCACCTCCGCCACCATAACCATTGCTTAGAGAATATAAACAAACTAAGGGAAATGGTGATAATGACAAAAACTGCTGCTTCCACCTATGGAAAATAAGTATGAAAGAGATTGTAAAGACACGACAGGTAAAAATGGGATATACATCACTGCCCTCTCCTTCTTTAAACTTACCGTGAAACTTGCTGTTCCTCTCTTACTGGAAAAGCCTCCCAGCCCAACAGTGACAGGTCCCCAGTAGACTCCCTCGGCCATCAAGTCCACAGAGTTCATCAATAGTCTCATGACTCCATCCTCCAGCTGGTAGGGGACCACCACCACAACACACCATTACAATACACAATGATTATTTTTTATTGAAGCAGATGTGTAGAGAAAACCAATAAAGGTAACAACATTATGCAGCATATGTGAAGAAAAGGACATTACAAGAAGATATGAAAGGGCTTTGTAAGTTTAGTCGACACTGACGCAATATTTTTACTTAGCGGGCTCTACAGACACATCTTCCTTCCTGCCTGCACACACTCCTCACCCCACCTCCTGCTGGGGAGGGGCAGCCGGCCATACAACAGACCTCCTTCCCACTAGCTGGCACAACACAGGATACCCATCTTGATCTCACTTGCGACGTGGAAGGGTTAATCAGGTCCTCTTAACTTATCTGATCCCCCCCCCCCTGCCTGCCTGCCTGCTTGGCTCACCTGGTCCTCAACACCATACATCTGATGCCACCTGTGAAGGTTAGTGTGGACATGCCAGGTGGCAGAGCTGTGCTGAACCATTAGGCTGTTAGGATATACCACTACGCCTGAAGGGAAAAGAGAGAGAAAGAGAGAGAATTATAAACAAGCACACACAAACACAGACAAAATAGTCTGGAAGCAGGTCATACAGTCATAAAAAATCTGACCTTAAAAATCCGGTAATTTGATCAAACTAAGGAGAGGGAGAACAGACATTATTAGCCTAGCTCAAGTCCTCAATGTCATAATTTCTCTCAAATACTAAGCACAGTAACAAGGTAAGCAATGTTGTCAAAGCTCATCAAAGCATTGTTGAGGCACCTCTGTATGCAATGGTTGGGGTGGTGGATGCCTAGACCCATTCATATACAGGGAAGGTAGAAAACTGCATGTGATATTACAATACAGAAAAAGACCGTATGAAAGGACTGCCATTTAATTAACCCTGCAAAAAGCTCAGGCAAATGTAGAATAAACATAGCATATCTGACTATATCTTAGAGCAAACCCTGTCAACTTTAATTCCTAATACTTTCTATTTTAAATCCCAATCTAATTTCTCCCCGTCTACTTTAAATCCTAATATTTTTACTTTAAATCCCAATCTACTTTCTCCCTGTCTACTTTAAATCCTAATACTTTCTACTTTAAATCCCAGTCTACTTTTTCCGTCTACTTTAAATCCCAATCTAGTTTCTCCGTCTACTTTAAATCCTAATATTTTCTACTTTAAATCCCAATCTAGTTTCTCCCTGTCTACTTTAAATCCTAATATTTTCTACTTTAAATCCCAGTCTACTTTCTCCGTCTACTTTAAATCCCAATCTAGTTTATCCCTGTCTACTTTCAATCCTAATAATTTCTACTTTAAATCCCAATCTACTTTATCCGTCTACTTTAAATCCTAATACTTTTTACTTTAAATCCCAATCTACTTTCTCCCTGTCTAATTTAATTCCTAATCAAATCCGAGCCGCTACACCACCCCCACTACTGCGGCTGCCGGGCGAACACACACACACAGGTACTTACGGGGCAAGGAGTACTCCATGTACCACCCAATAGGAACCACAGCAACCCGGGCAATAAGCTGATACCTTACACTGGGTTCTTCAAAGGTGACCTCCAATGGGAGCGTTGACGTGGCCTTGTCCGCTACGTACATCCTGTCATAATTTTTGCTGTCAGTCTCAATATTCATCTTTATTGTGGAATATAATGAGCTCTCTCTGTCTCTGTCTCTGTCTCTTCTCTCTCCTCTCTCTCTCTCTCTCTCTCTCTCTCTCTCTCTCTCTCTCTCTCTCTCTCTCCTAACACATACCTATGAATAATCTCAAAGTTGCCATCACCAGTCTTTGCCAACAGTTCACCCACAAACGACTGACTCTGAAAGGAAAGATAATCCAAAAGCATATCAGATACAAAGAACTATACTAAGAATTCTTTAGAATACTAAGAATAAGAGGCAAACCTCTTTTTCCTGATTTTCATGATTTGCTACCGTAGATAACACTTTAGTCGCCACCTGCCCTTATGTCGCCAGCTGCCATATATTACGAATTAAAGCATCACAGCAGATTTTTATGTGCCACTGAAGATGATACACAGTAGTTTATATCATGACTGTATAATCTACCCTGTTTCAGCATTGTTTTATGCTTTGTATCTGCAGATATACACGGTTTCAAATTTCCCTGCTCGTTTTTTTTTCGGGCGACGACGACGGCGGGAGGACACTCAAACATAAACACTAGCTGGCGATCTTAGTGTAGGTCACCACTCGGTTGATATTTTTGTAATTTGTTCATTTATAGCCATAATATGACACAGATGAAGACACAAAATGACACAGATTCTCCAGATAGCCCCTTCTAACTTTCCTGAAATCATGGATGTAGAGGTTTAAGTATTAACGCCACCACACGTCTGTAAATTGAAAAAAAACGTTGTCCTGGCGACTTTAGTGTTATCTACGGTAGATGAAAAATATATGAGGCATCTTAACTGTCTTCATGTGTGGAAAGAAAACTGTATTACTAATTTCTTCCATTTTTTGCCTTACCTTGAATGCCTCACCACCCAGGGCCAAGCCTGAATCCTTATCCACGAACTGAACACTAAAGCTGGCGGGTTGGCCGGCCTGCACCACGGCAGGAGGCTGGAGGACCATGGCCACACTCATGGGCGTGGCACTGCGGGGTGACAAAGGGAGAGAAACTATTAACCTCTTCACGCCCAGATTCTTCCTTCGCTATATAAAAATTGTCTGTTGTTAGCCATAAAATTACGGAAAGTCACTTAATATACCAAATTAGCTAGTAGACAAGGATACTAAACAGGTCATATCTATAAAGCATTGCTTATATTCACCAAAAATCGTATATTGGTAGCCAAATTACAATGGAAATTAAGCTCTGGGCATCAAGGGGCTACATAACTATGAGGGCAGGACAGAAGAGTATTTGATCTTTCGTTGCTACAAAAATAAATAAAAGGAATTATACAGTTAGGGAAAAGTAGAGGAGCTTTTATAATCAAGTTTGAAGGCGGGAAAGATGCGTGAACAAATAAGATAGTTATGGTTTTCTATATGTGTCTGGGCAGCAATAATCACCCATTGACTGCTGGATCACTGCACTGCACCATCCTGTTTTGCAGCTGATGAATTCTATCGATCTACATCATATTGAATATAATTATATCTATTCAATGCATATTTTTTTTCCTCCAGTACTAAATTTTGTTACCGTAAATGGCGGGGTATATGTCGACCAGGCGTATAAGTCGACCCCAAGATTATTAGCTCAAGATTACGGGTTAGGCCTATACTTGCCGTATAAGTCGGCCCCAAAAATACGAAAGGCTACTGGCAGGCCAAAGCTTGAATGTGGATATGCTACGGTACGGTATACGGTAACCTGTCGCAAAAACACATAACACCACACCACTTATATGAAGATATGAATCCATACTATAGGTCCGCCTCTTGTTTTCACTTGAAAAACACCATAGTTCCCCGATGTAAAAAAAAAAAAAAAAAAAAAAAAATAGTACCGCTATATACTGCATATAATAGTAAAACACGGTAGTGTACCTATTACTGGACCGCACTCACCCTCCGCCATTTGCATTCGCCAGTGTTTACACTCTGTGTATCAGCTGTTTCAGCTGTGGGTGGAACTTCCGCTAAACGTCTTCTCCAGTTATCGCTTTTGCTGTATATAATAGTAAAACACGGTAGTACCATTTGCATTCGCCAGTATACTCTGTGTATCAGTTGTTGGAAACAGCTGTGGTTGGAACTGCCGCTAAACGTCTTCTCCAGTTATTGCTTTTGCTCTAGAAGTGGCGCATATAATTATAGTTGTCTGACTGGAGTTACGGTAAGTGGTGTACAGCGATTGTTAGTAGTGCTGTTCCACTTGTTTGGCACTTGGTGGTAAAGGTTCGCATTTTATCCTTGCCGTATAAGTCGACCCCTAGTTATGGAGAGATTTTTCGGGCTCAAAGAGTCGACTTATACGCCGCCATTTACAGTATATTCTTGAGCTATCAGAAACTGTCATCTTTTCCTGGTTGACTATGTCCTATAAGACTTCATCACTATTTTCTACAGCACATTTTCACACTCCCAACAGTATAACCAGAGACAAGATTTCTGTACGCAATGACTGCCACACTTGTATCTTTTGTCTATAACTACAGCTTTTGTACTCCTCATCACTGCCTGCATCACGGTATTACCCTTAATCACAACACTTGCTTTGCTCTCTGCCGTCATCCACAAATGTTTTGCAATAAGGGAGGAAAGTAAAAAGCAGATAAGATTAAACATAGATAAAAACAAATGTTACCCCATGAATCACCCACCTGAAGGTGTTGTCCAGGGTGGTGGTGAGGGCCGGGGCGTCGCTGGGGTACGTGATGGTGAAGGTCAGGCTGTACCCTTCTCCAGGCTCGCTGACGGAGAGGTCAGTGAAGGCGGCGGCACCATCCACATAGGGAATTGTGGTGGTGCCCATCAAAACTGCATTTTCAGGGCCCCCAGAGAGCTGTGCAGTGACCCTCCAAGGATCACTCTCGTGCCCTAAGTCATTTATAATTTCACCCTATATGAGCAGAAGAAAAGGAAGGAAAGGGCTATTATTTTCATATATCTACTTTCAACCTTTTCACAACAACCAAATGACACTCATACCCCACTCACTCTCATACCCCAGGAAAATGGTTTATCAACAAACACACACGAATGCACACAGCCACACACACACACACACACACACATACACAAAACAGCGACGCTGACGAGAGCTCCAATATTTTGACCACGCACACATACACACAAGGTGCTGTGCTGAAATGGATATAAGATTACTTGAAGGATAGGGAGATGAGAGTCATAAGGGATCAACAATCAGAGTGGTGCTGAGCAAAAGTGGAGTTCCTCAAGGGTCAGTGCTGGTGGCACCAGTGATGTTCATGATCTATATAAATGATAGGGTGGAAGGAAGAGATAACTATATAAGTTTATTCGCAGATGATGAATCCAAGTTGCTGAGAAAAGCGAAAAAAGAGGAAGATTGTGATAGCTACAAACAGACATTGATAAAATGTCAAATTGGAGTCATAAGTGGGAAATGGAGTTTAATGCATGGAAATGTAAAGTGATGGAATTTGGTAGGAGTAGGCTACAAGAAAACAAACGGGAAATTACCGAATGGGATATGAGTACATAAGAAAAACAAACCATGAGTCACGTACATCACAACAAGGTAAATGCACAACAAGTAAAATGAGGTAAACACACCCACACACACCCAGAATGTGGTAAGGTAAATGCACAACAAGTGAAATGAGGTAAACACACCCACACACACCCACCTCTTCATCCAGCACAGTGACCGAAGGCTGCATCACAAACGCTGTGTACTGCACCACCTCACTGGACATGCCACTTAGGAGCTGGGCGCTGCTTGGCTGGGCATATTCTGTGGTCTCCATGCTCTTCTCCAAGGCTTCTTTATCCTCCTCCTGCTGCTTGTCGGAGAACAGTTCCCCGTCCTCTGTGACGACGGAGCCAGTCTCGGGTGTGGCCTTCGGAGGGGCTTCTTTCGGGGGCTTCACAGGATTTTCCAACTAATGAAGAAGAAGCAGGGATGTGAATGGGAAGCTGATATATGGAAGGGAAGGAAAACAAAGCTTCTGTTTTGGACAAAGGGGAGTGCAAAGAGACAAAAATAAAAGACAGTTTCAGATGATAAATTGACAAACAAAGGAGGAATATAGTATTACCTTGAGTGAAGCACAGGCCTTGCAGGATCCATCCTGGAACTTGTTGACAGCTGCCTCCACACTCTTCACCAGGTTCCTGTAGGAAATCACCTCACCAGCCGTTACTCCTGTGTTTTCAGCATTATTTAGACTGGTTGTAGGAGCACTGGCCACCTCAGCCTGTAGGAAATGACGGTGTGGGCTTAGTAAAGTGAGTGTGTGTGTATGTGTGTGTCATTCACCCACATTCTTGCCCATAAGAGCTGGACTCGCTATCCCTAGCAATTACCTTCCCGTAAAGAGCTTGGAGCTCATAGTGGCCATTCTCTGGGTAATGCTAATAATGTCACACACCCCAACCCCTTGCTCGAGGACAGTAACAACTTGCGCTGTCAGCGGAATCTACCCTCAGCTCGACTTGAACCAACGACTTGGGCTCACTTGTGTGGGTTAATTTGAGTATGAAGTCCCAAATAAACTATGAAACACCATCAATACACCCAATTGGAATATGTGATTCCAAATATACAACAGAAATGTAGCATTGCATCAGGTACCCTTTTGAACATGTCAGCACCTCAGGGATAGTTAAGGAAATCAAGAAAACATGGAAGATAAAACACAAATGCTCACTGTGACATCCGCCAACACAGTTCCCTTATACTGTTTTCCGATTTGCCGGGAATCCTCTCGGACAATGCTGGTGATTCTGATGTTCTCCGCGGAAACCCCGAGCAGGTCTGCCAGGTTCGACAGAATGTTCTCCTCAAAGAAATCCTCCTCAGACACCACCAGGCCACTCTGCAGGGTGACCATGGGCGTTGTTTTGATGTCGATGACGTGGCCTCCCTGGAGCACCACATGGACCAGCTTGGCACTGCGCTGGAAGTAGTTGGTGCCTGCGTCCTGTGAGGAGAGGGCGAGGTGTGAGGGAGGGAGGCTGTGATAGCAGGGAAGTAAGGGGAGGAAAGGTAGAAAGGTAACGGGAGAAGTGGGACAGAAGAGAGAAAGGCAGGTGAAGGAGGGAGAGGAGGAGACAAAAAGGGAGAAGAAAGGGGAAGATGAGGGACAAAGAGATGGAGAGCATGAGGTAAATGTAGGAGAAAGAGAAAGGTAAGAGGTGAGTGGCTGGAGAATGGCAAGAAAGGCTGGAGGAAGAAGGGCCAATCACTCCTACATCACAAAGTTGTGTCTGTGTCGCCCCACCAACGCGTCCCTTACGTCATCAAAGGTTGGGAAGAAAGCATCGGGGTCGTCAGGGTTCTCAGGGATCAGCTGGTAACTAGTGACACTGACGTCAATGTTGGTCGGGGGAACAAACACGTCGTCCACGTAGATGTCGTAACGCTGCGGCTTGGGGAAGAAGATGCGCAGGATCACGGCTTCGCCGGGGGGTGCGTGGAGAAGGTGGAGACGGAGCAGCTGCAAGATAGGGGTTGTGTGCATGATGTACTGTTTGATTCTTATCACAACAACTGCTTTAAGCTCTTATCACAGTGCCTACAGCTACTACTAATGCTGCTGCTGCTGCCCTGCCTCCGTGACACACCTGTGGAGGAGTGCTGGTCATGGCCATCTCATAAGTCTGTCCGGCAGCCACCACAGAGTAGAAGGTTGAGATGCGCTCCTGACAAGTATAGCCAAAGCACCATCCTCTATCCATGGGTCCATTGAGAAGGTCCACATAGCCATTGGGTCCTGGAAGCAGCGATTACTATATAACTCAAAAAGCAGCCCATCAATATTATGGACAAACTAATTATATAAAGGTTCAGAGCAAAGACTGGCCCCGTGTCCCTGTCTGCTGCACGCAACACTTACGTACAGTAAGTACAGAGACAGCCATAAGGTAGTTCATAAGGAGTAGGAGAGGAGTAGCATGTTTACCAGACAGGTCGTAGGAGTAATACGACACTGGCTTTGAAAAGATTAGATAAGTGAAGTGATAAGATGAAGAGATGTAGTATCAAGGTCCTGGAAGCTGTCTTACACAAGCTGCCGGGCTCCTTGTTGGGACTCATGTGTGTCATGTGTGTTGTTGCAACAAGTGTGTACAGGCAGGCTCAAGAGGAGACTGGAGGTTTGTGTTGTGCTGCCTCACCTGGGTTGGCGATGAGGGCGATGGGTGAGAGGCGTCGCACCTCTGTGTCGCTGTCCATGCTCTCAATGACCATCATGCGGTGAGAGAGGGAGGTGCACTTCCACGCCTGCCACGACGGAACCAGAGAGCAGGAGGCATCGCGCACAATGCCTGCACCAAGGAAAGGCAGGAGATGGTGGGTATGACGGTGCAGGCATGGGTGTGTATGCATAGAACCTCTCACACACACACCACACACACACACACCACACACACACACACACACACTTCGGGGACTCCGTAGTGTAAGGGTTAGCACGCTCGGCTCACAACCGAGAAGTACCAGGTTCGATCCCCGGGCAGAGCGAAGACAGACGGGCGGTCTTCTTAAAACCCGAGCCTGTCCACCAGCAGTGAATGGGTACCGGGTGTTAGCCGGGGGTTTGTGACCCGCCTCTCGGGGTGGTGGCTTCGGCCAACACTAAACACTAAGGATGAATGATAAAATAAATGTTGATATGGCGACGGGGCCATACGAGCGTCGCTCTGGCCCTGTAAAATACAACTAGATGAATACAACTAGATGAATACACACACACACACAAGGGTACTCCGTAGTGTCGTGGTAGCACGCTTGGTTCACAACCGAGTAGTCCCGGGTTCGATTCCCGGGCAGAGAGGAAATAGATGGGCTTTTTCTTTAAAAACCCGAGCCCCTGTCCATCCAGCAGTGAATGGGTACCGGGTATTAGCCGGGGGTTTGTGACCCGCCTCCCGGGGTGGTGGCCTTGGGCCAACACTAAGCACTAAGGATGAATGATTAAATGTAGCAATGGAGACGGGGCCATACGAGTGTAGCTCAGGCCCTGTAAAATACAACTAGATGAATACAACTGGATGAATACACACACACACACAAAGGGATATAAATGGCCATATAAAATGGGAAATTAAATAATTGCAAAGGTTCATGAAGAAAAGGACCTGGGAGTGATAATGCAGAATAACCTACAACCAGAAAAACATCTAAATAAAATATTTGGAATTACATAGAGGATGTTAAATAATATTAGAGTGGCATTTCATTACATGGATACAAATATGATTAAAAAGATAATTACTACAATGATAAAACACAACTAGGTAAATACACACACACACACACACAACACACACACACACACAGTACAGGAGCATTAGTAAACATTTAACGAAAATCTAGAAAAAAATTGTAGTAAGCTGATTTTTTCAGGGAAGCTCCAGAAAACCATAAGTATGTCCACTTTGCAAAGTTCTGCAAATTCAACCTGGTGGCATTTTCAGAATTGAAGATGGCCGCTATAACAATTTGCGATAAATGGTTAAAAAACCAAAATCGACATAACTGGCAACTTATTACAGTGGACCCATGCCATGTTCATTTTGAGTTAAAATAATTAGCATAAAGTGTAATTACTAAGTGATATCATGTCTCCAGACCAGTACTGCGACTTCACCGAGATGGGTATTTCACCACCCGAAGAACGGGACAAATTCTGGAGTGGAAACTTCAGCGACCAGACTATTGAACACAAGAATTGATGCGGTTGCTGAAGACTTCCGGAGGTATGGCTCGTGGTCGAGGAATTACAGACAGCACACTCAATAAATGGGTGCATGCTATGCCCAGAGCATCCCAATAGCGATGCCCTGGAATGTTTCACTGCAGTCCACAGTCACACATCTGACCAGCACGTAGATCTGCGTGCTAGCAGTACAGCCAGAGATGCTAAAGACTATGAGCCCTTTCCTCAACTGGCTCAAAGTACACTCTCTATTTTCATATGGAGACCATGATGCTCTGGTCGTGTAGCAAGGGGTTTGTTGTTGCTGGCAAGTGTGTAAATGCAGATCAAGCATTTGATATTGGTGTCAAGGCTGTTCTGTAATGACTGGCGAAACCTATGCTGACGTAAAATTAAAACGAAAATACCGTGTGACCAGCATCAGTGGTGACAAAAATCAGGTCACTGTGCGAGGTGTTGAGGTGGAGGTGAATAGAACAGTATTTTTCATGAGGGCCCACATGTGTGACCCGGGAGAGTTCTGAGATGGAGGAATATCTGCTTCACGAGTTTGCCAAACAGCCACCCCCCTATTCGATAAAGGTATCATGAGGGGAAAAACACTAAGAGTGTCCTTGCTAGTGTTCTGAAGTCGAAAGTGAATGTCCATCTAGAACTTCCAGATAATGCACGTTTCGTCCTTGATGGAGGACATCTTCTTCAAAGCTTTCCATGACCTGCTGGGTCCCACATACAACCAGTGTGTGGGCCAGTATATATCTCATGTTCTTGTTCACTATGGGCCAGGTAGTTAGTAGTGTTTGACGGATATGGCAGTGCTTCCTCAACTAAAACTGCGGAACAGCAGCGAAGAGCCAAACAAACACTTCTCCGACATTGTCTTTGAGTTGGAAATGAAAACCACAACATCAAAAAAGGCATTCTGGTAATGCAGGAATAAGGACCCATTAATCCAAAAAAATTTAAAAGGAGAAATATGAGGCTGTGGGTATAATTGTCAAACAGAGTGTTGAGATGCTGACTGGCGATTGCATCAATGTCATGATTACATCAACTGCCATAGATGGTGCCCCCAACTCAAAATTCGCCTGTCGTTGTCGTGGGAAAATGACACTGACTTGCTGGTGATGATGGTCGCACAAGCCACCCAAAACATGAATCTTCATATGGTCGTGGACGGAACCCTTTGCATGTGTACTGTATACGTGAAATCCAGGAAGCTTGTTCTAGCATCAAACAAAAACCTGATGTTTGTACATGCAATCACGGATGTGATACTGTGTCTTCCATATATAATCAAGGGAAAAAAAGGGCCCTTCAGCTGTTCGATAGTGATGACAATTGGACTGTTTGAGTGTTTTCTCTCAGTCTGACAGCAGTCAGGGTGAGTAGCACGCATAGGAGAGTTGTTTCTACTAAAGCTGTTTGGAGCTGTCCGGTCAAATTCCCTGGACAAGCATCGCTATGTTATGTACTTCCCATCTACACGTAGAGCGTCCTTATCCTCATTTTGGTTTAAGTTGGAAGCAATCCCCCCAACTTTACAGCTGCCAAGTTCCATAGCTATAGAACATACCATGCTGTTCCGCAATGGCAGGGAAATGAGCTACCACCAAATGAGTGGGGGGGGAGTACAGAGAGGGGATACTTGTTCCAATCATACCGATAGGCCTGTTGCTCACGAGAAGGTACTGAAAATGGGAATCTTGCGGCTGCAAGGTAGGGTGTGGAAAGTCATGTCGTTGTTACAAGGCACGGGTGGAGTTACCATAATGTGCACTGGTTGCAG
>JACEEZ010015182.1:65000-77500 GCA_016584305.1 Chionoecetes opilio
TTTTATAGATATGACATGTTTAATATCCTTGTTCACTAGCTAATTTAATTCATATATGAAGTTACATTTTCGTAATTTTATGGCTAACAACAGATGCATTTATATAGCAGAGGAAATTTCTGGGCGTTAAGGGGATAAACTAACTTACAAACTAACGAGCTAACTTCAAACCACAACTACAAAAAGGAGAATCATGAAATAAGTGGACCCGCCACTCACCTGAATCTAGCGCATAATACACAACGTTGTCCTCCACTTGCATGCCGGACGTCCCCAACAGGCCAAGCGCTACGTTATAATTGAGGTTGAAGGACGACCTCTTGACGTAGCTTGAGTCAGTGTCTAGGGTGCCCAGGCCCACGTAGGCGAGGGAGTAGCGGGGGTCGTCGAGGTCGGTGAAGCCTTCCTGACCCATGTTGCGGAGCTCCACGCCATCCAGCTGGGCACTGCCTAGAGGAGGGTGGCAGGAAGCAGGGTGAGTGTGTGTACATGTGTGTGTTGTGGCGGTAATAATTAACATGGTAGTATCTAAAGTGACACATAATAGTTAAGTAGTAGTTGCTCCACGCTAAGCACTGCCTGAGGGAGGGAGGCGGGAGGCAGGGGTGAGTGTGTGGCAGTAATAATGAACATTGTAATATTCATAGTGACACATAATAATAGAAGTAGTAGTAGCATCGCAGGTATAATTATGGCTTTGTTCAAAATTAGTCCACCGTCTTCATTCTTACGAGGTTTTGAAGTATCTATGAAACAACCAAATAAACCAAAGGAAAAAGTTGATCACATTTGTACATGTAAGCAAAGCATATTTCTTACCTATAAATTTAAGACTTGGGACACATTGATCTACAAAATATACTTGTATCATGTTCTCAATACGTAATCAATACATTATGGGCCAACTGACCTACAAAACGTCCTCAAGCTATAAAACTCAATCAAGATAAAGAAAGCTAGATCCCAAAACACAATTGGGAATATGTTTTTTATAATTTTTCAATACTCTTTAATTACAAAAAGGCTTCTACAAATATATTTTCCTACTTTCAAAAATTCAGTTTGATTTTCAGCTTATAGTTGCCTGCCTTTAATATTTTGGCCCGTAAGATTTTCACACCTGTGGAATTCAGAATAAGGGACTCAAGCTGGATATATATACCTCATCAGTAAATGAAAAGTGCATTAAACAACATTGAGTCCCAATTACAATGTCCCAATACAACAATCTCCTTTCAATAGACCATACCTTTCTGGAGCAAAACATTCCACACTGTATATTTCTTTCCTCCCTGAACTTTAAGACTCACCAACATACTCCACATCCCCCACGGTACGTTTGGAGACCACAATCCTTCCTCCAAACTGTCGGCAGCAAGTTTCATAGGTGTTTCCTTCCACCACAACGTTGCGGCTGAGCAGAGCCACCTCCCCAGCCAGGGTGATGGAGGTGCCGTCCTCCAGCGTGTGGGTCTCCCCTGAGGGACATGTTATAGGTTATGATAGTGACAAGTCTACATTAGTACAGATCTACTTGAAAATACAATGGGGTGATATCCACTCATGTGTGTATTACTTAGTTGTCTTACGATTGAAGAAATACATTGTCAGTTAAGGAAAATGAAACCTGACAAGTCGTGTGGCTCAGACGGGATTTGTCCTGGCATCTTGTCATTCCTACCTGTCGAATGGTATTTAGTACTAGCTACTTTGTTTAATAATGTCTTCTCCATTTGTGTATACCCATCCTCTTGGGCCAGAGTAAAATTATGTACTATTTTTAAGAAAGGTGACAAGAATAATACAAATAACTATAGAGGTATCAGCATTATTAATTGTATTACGAAGCTGTATGACATGATTTTGTACGAAAGGTTAAGTCAGTGGTTTATCCCATATAGAGAGCAGGCTGGGGCACAAAGGAAACGGAGCTGTCTCGAACACATAGTAACGCTTCGTCTCCTCACAGATACGGCTCGGCGAAGGAGACGTACTTTATTTGTGACTTTTGTAGACTTTACTAAGGCTTATGATTTAGTGAACAGAGGAAAGCTATTTCAGGTGTTAAGAAGATTAGGGTGTGGGATGGTAATGATGGGAGCATTGATGAGTATGTATTGTTTAACTGAGAGTATTATAGGTACTGCTATTGTCATTGCTACACTGGGTCTTAGGCAAGGTTCTCCGACTTCCTGTCTACTCTTTATTGTCTACATTAATGACCTGATTAAATCACTAAAAGAAAATAGGCCAAATGACGGATTTCTGGAATGGTTACACAGTCTGGTATTAATGGACGATACTGTATTATTAGCTACCACCCGGGACACCATGTTAACCAAAGTAAAGTTATTGGGAGAATATTGTAACCAATATAATATGATAATTAACTCCGACAAAACTAAATTTTTTGTTATAAATGGCACCGCGGCAGACCGACAACCGCTGCACGTGAACTCTGTGGTGATCGATTACTGCCAACAATATACTTACCTGGGTTCAGTGTTTACCAGCGACGGGTCGGTGTCATGTTCTAAAGTATGTTTCCTTCGTAAATAAAAACAACGACATCCCCTTCATGGTGAAGCGGCGGGTGCTTGACGCGGCTCTAATGTCAGCTCTATCATACGGTTGTGAGTCGTGGCTGAACGCGTATCTAAAACCAATCACCAAACTGTACAACTGGGTAATTAAACAAATGCTGGGTGTGCGTAAGAACACCGCTAGTGATATTTGCTACGCCGAGGCAGGCTACCCGTCGCTCCCCGATCTAATAAGGTATAAACAACACAAATTCTTTTACAATATGTGGAGGGAACGTAATGGTATGAGTGATGATCCACTACAATTTGCAATCGTTACTGCAATACAGAGCAACAGCCCGGTGGGAAAATTAGTCAATGAATTCATAGACAGAGAAGTACCTCATTGGGACACACTCATGATAAATGTATATGAAAAAATCACTAGGGCCCAGTCATCGAGATTTCATACATATAAAGACATAAATCCTATATTGGCATTACATGCAGTGTATAAGGGGAGACACACGATTAAAGAACACTATCGGAGGCCATTTACACAGTTCCGGGTATCTGGCCACAACTTGTGCATCGAGACTGGCCGGTGGAACAGGCACGGGCGCGGACGTCTCCCGCCCGAGGAAAGACTCACAATGTGTGAGTGTGGCCAGATACAGACGGAGCGTCATGTGGCCCAGCACTGCCCCCTCTCCCAGGATATCAGGGAGGCCTACCAATTCACTACATTGGAAGATATTTTCTCGGAAAGGTTCACGAACCAGGTGCAGTGTAAAATACTCTATGAAATATTGGAAATATATAAGTAGTGGTAATAGATCTGTTTGATTTAGAATTATATGTTTAAATGTGTTGTCTTATCTGTTCAGGATCCTCGCTGTTGTTTCATGTGTTTGTAGCTGTTCTTACGTTTAGTCATTTATAGTGGTCTTTTATGTCTTTTAATGCGATTATGCTATTTTAACTGCTAAAATTTACTTGGTGTTAAGCTAATTATTTTGTATAGGTTCTTTTTTACTTTTTACTTGAAATGTTTGTATTTTATCCCCTTTTATTGCGAAAGTGGGATTTGTATCTATATACATTATTTTAGTATTATGGGTAAGGTTTTTTTTTTCTTTGTTTTGTTATGTTAAGTCTTCTTGTTTTGCAAATGTTGTTTTTTATGGTTAATATATGGACCACGGACCATGACAAAATTGCCGCATCGTATATTTGTATTTTTTGTGGTCAATAAATATCTAATCTAATCTAATCTAATCTGAACAGATGTAGTACACATGATCTGAGTCAGGCTCATTTTGTCCTGTCGCCATATGTACTTTCATCAATCATAGTTATAAAATGAAGACTTCTGTCATGGCCACACAACAGAGAATGTTCCCAGGTACTGTACTTGCAAAATAGACCAGAATAGATTAATAAGTAGATAAATGGGTGAGCAGAGGTGAGGTAGAGCACTCACCAAGATGCTGGAAAATTAGAGCAGTGTCGAGTGTAAGTGTTGCACCATCTACTGCTGTCACTTGCTTGACTTCACTCTCTGCTGCTTCTTTGGCAGTTGTTGTCACCACCACCTAAATGAAACATCAGTGGGTGAGTGGGAGACGAGGTGAAAGGCGGGCAGATTGAGGAGGATGAAGGAAAGGAAAAGAGATTAGAGGAAACACAATGCAAAAAAAGAAGCACGAGATACTTTCTTGTAAACAGGATCCTTCATTTCATATTAAGAAATGTAATGAAAAGCAAAAAAAAATCAATGTAAGTGAGAAATGTATAACGACAGTACAACCTCCACATCCATCACTTTATCCTTAACAATTATTCATATTTCCTTCACCAGCTTCTGTCCTCCCTCTACTCTCTATTCTTCCTCCTTCCACAATGTCTTCACTGACCATAACTCTCCTTTTTTCTCCTCTTCATCGTTCTTATCACCCACTGCAACACACCACCTTCCTTCCTCCTTCTGCATTTTTCCTTTCTCTGCCTCCTGCCAACAGTAGCCTTCCTTTCCCTTCTCATCCTACCTTTCCTTCCCAATCTTCCACCCAACCTTCCTTTCCCTTCCCCCTTGTTTCCACCCAATGAAAGCCATCCCTTCTCTTTTCTTCTCCCTGGTTTAACTCAACCCTAACCTGTCCTTCCTTCATCCATCACCCACCATCTTGCCAAGCCAGGACGCGTCAGGTTCCTCAGCCAGGGTGACGGTGGTGCTGCCAGGTTCAGCTGTGGCACCAAGCTTGTGCCACGTCTGCCCTGTTACTTCGCCATGGAGCTTTAAGTTGCCAAACACACCTGAAAAACACGTCAGCTTTGCTTATCTTGATTCAAAACCATCTGCTGACACCATCAGAAATCCTGCAACACCATCTCGGCTTGCCAAACACATTGCCAAAGCATACTCACTTTTCTTATCGTTATTTAAAGAAAACGTCCAGACCCAATTTTTCTTTGCATAAGTATGTTGAATATTCATTCTGAATACCTAATCCACAAAAAATAATTCATTTCCACGCATTATTTCCGTAAAAACACGACTTTTGTAAGAAGTGCGGGAAAAAATCTGCCCTGTTTCAGCTTCCGCACGAAACTTGCTGATGACTTCCCAGGAGGTCGACAAACTGCATCACACAACCTGCCTTCCCCCGGCGCTCAAACATTCTCCACTCATTTCTCGTGGCCGTATCGGTCGGAAACGGGTGCTAAACTCTCTGGAAAGGCACAGCTTTCTTGCTGCAACCAAAAAGGATGCAAGTATGTGCCATATCGCAAAAAAAATATATCAGAAACACACAAAATTCTTCAAGTACTATATTTATTTCTGTGTTTACGTGCTTCTATATTACCGCGGGGGGGAGGGGGAAGGCTGCCTTTTGTGACGTCACCGAGCCATGGTGCGTTGTCTGCTAGTCGTCAGGGGCGTTTTGGAAGCTCGGGGAATTTGCAGATTTTGATTGCGGATTATTTAAAAACGGCCGACTGGATGCAAAAAGTGATAACACATTGTTGATATATTCAATAATGGCTATATTTTGACTGCATTAAATCAGGAATGAGGAAATGGTCTGGACGATTACTTTAAAACCATCAATAACCTTTGGGCACCACCAACAGCCTTGCAGCCCATCAAGCTTCAATCACCAACCATCGCTCTGTAGCCCTGTTGGCATCTTTTAAGCACTACAATTTTTCTTACACAAATGACTCTGCCCATACACCTTTATCTATTGACTTGAAAATCATCAAAGAAATCGTATGTCTACACTTTCACACATTTTGCAATACAATATTCCACCTCCTCTCTTCCTCATCTTATCTTGTCTCGTTTCGTTCTCCTCCTCCTCCTCCTCCTCCTCCTCCTCCTCCTCCTCCTCCTCCTCCTCCTCCTCCTCCTCCTCCTCCTCCTCCTCCTCCTCTTCCTCCTCCTCCTCCTCCTCCATGCGGCATAAATTGCAATGTAGACATCACAGAAAATCGGTTACTAGTCCCAAATTTAACAAAGCAGATTTAACAAAGATAAACAGGGTACTAAGCGAAGTTGAATGGATTGACCTACTAAAGGGTTTAATAACGCCGAAAACATGTGAAATGTATTCACAAATAAACTCCAATCGGTGGTAGAAAAACATGTTCCCATGGTAAGAAACGTTTGAAAAACATAAACAGACCCAGTTTGGATGAATAATGAGATCCAACAAACCCATTGACAGAAAGCGCCGAGCGTATAGTGTACAAACGATCAATGCAGACTGCGATTCTAGAGAATAAAAGACGAAAACGTCGCTGCAAAGGACTAATTATGTCTAAAAAGCGCGAGTATGAAGAAAAATTGAAAAGGAACCCAAAATCAAACCCGAAAGGTTCTTTCAATACGTTCGAAGTAAGAAAAACGTCAAAACAAGTATTGGGCCACTAAAAGTAATAATAATATCTTGGTAAATGAAAATAAGAGTATGGCGTTCGTACTAAATGAATACTTTAATGCGGTATTTATTAAAGAAGACGAAACTCCATTACCAGAACCAGTAAACATGTATGCGGGACTTCAAAAGGGATAGACTGGTAATGGAGAGATAACAGTAGACAAAATATCAAAGTATTTGCTGAAATTTGACCCAGCAAAATCCGTGGGGGTGGACGAAATCTCGCGCGACTACTTCGCGAATGTCCAGTCAACTTTCGCTCCCATTAAGATTATTTTCAATAAATCGCTAAGTGCAAAATGTTCCTAGTTTGTGGAAATTAGCTAATGTACAAACGATATTCAAGAAAAGGGAGTTAAGAGCCTCGCAAGTAATTATCGCCCAATTAGTCTAACGTCCGTGATTTTTTAAACTATTTGAGAAAATATTGCGGGATAAAATAGTGTCTTTTCTCGATGAAAATAACTCAATACTAAACTCCCAGCATGGATTTCGAAAAAAAGAGATCCTGCTTAAAAAACCTACTGGATTTTTTTAATGTCATTTATTCAAACTGGGACGCTAAAATTCCCTCGGATATAATATACCTTGATTTTCAGAAAAGCCTTCGATACAGTTCCCCATAAGCGACTGCTGACCAAGCTAAGGGCACATGGCTTAGGAGAGCAATTATGTTCATGGATTGGCGATTGGGTTTCAAATCGTAAACACGGGTAGTAAAAAATGGCGAGGCATCTGATTGGTTAGATGTTACTAGTGGGGTGCCTCAGGGCTCGGTCTTGGGTCCTACTCTTTTTCTGATATATATCAACGATCTGGACTGCGGACTTGTACTTAAAAAATCGAAATTTGCAGATGACACCAAATTAGGCGGTAAAGCTATACTAGAGAAAACTGCGAACTCATACAAAGTGATCTCGACCAAACTATCAGATTGGAGTGATAATGGCTATTAAAATTCAATTCCGATATATGTAAAGTAAAGCATATAGGCACGATAACCTCAAATATAACTATTAAAGGCAAAATAAATAATTAACTGAGTACAGCAGGAAAAGGATTTAGGTGTCATCATCAGTAATGATCTGAAAACCATTTCGCATTGCCTAGCTGCCAGTAAAAAGGCAAATATGATGTTTTGGGTTTTATTAAACGTAACTTTGAACATAAAACTCCGAAAGTAATGACACAATTTACACGTCCTTGGTTAGGCCGCACTTGGAATATGCCGTTCAATTCTGGTGCCCTGTTTCGTAAAAGATCAAGCCAAATTGGAATCATGCAAAGAAGAGCAATCAAACAAATTCCATCTCTGCGAAATTCATCTTATGAAAAGAGACTGCGGAAAACTTAATATGCTTTCCTTAAAGGATCGTAGAATCCGTGGGGGCTTGATAGAAACCTTTAATCCTAAAAGGTTTTTTATGTCATTAATCAAGAGAACCATTCGAGCTTTCAACTCAAGTGGACAACAATAAATAATGGTTTTTAAAAAATAAAACGGTCAAACGTTGCATCACCGATCTCCGTAAAAATTAGTTCAATGTTAGAGTCGTTGAATGATGGAACAAGTTACCGGCAAATGTTGTCGGAGCCAGCACAATAACTACATTAAAAAACAGACTTGACGCGCACTGTAAAGTAAATGGGTATTGATAGTGCAAATTCGTATCTAGTCCCCCGTATCGATTAGTTGTAGTGGTAGTGGTAGTTGTAGTTAGTATTTTTCATATCCTATTATTCTGCACTATGAAACTTCCATGTTCCTATCCTCTTTAGGGACATGGTATCATTTTCCAACTGTTTTCTTACAAGTAGTTGATAGTTAGTAGTATGTAGTTCAGCAGATACCCTCGCTATGGACCAATAGGTATCCTGGTGTCTGTTATTCCTATGTAATCCTATGTAATCCTTCTCCTCCTCCTCCTTCTGTTCCCTCCTCCTCCTCCTCGCCTCCTCCTCCTTCTCCTCCTGTTCCCTCCTCCTCCTTCTCCTCCTCCTGTTCCCTTCTCCCCCTCCTGTTCCCTCCTCCTCCTCTTCCTCCTCCTCCTCCTCCTCTCCTCCTCCTCCTCCTCCTCCTCCTCCTCCTCCTCCTCCTCCTCCTCCTCCTCCTCCTCTCCTCCTCCTCCTCTTCTCCTTCTTCCTCCTCCTCCCTTTCCTCCTCCTCGTCCTCCTTGAAAAATTTACAAATCCAGTAAAATATCACACACTCTCATTTCACTCACATTGATCCTCTTATTGCATTTATATTTTTTTTCCTTTGGGAATTATGTTACAGTGGAAAACTGAAAGTGAAGCCTTGACAGAGAAAGGCAGCAAGGAGGGAGGTCCAGGGTGTGCCAAAGGTGCTAAAGGTTGAAAGGCTAAAACAATAAAACTTCAATATTTAGGAGTTATTATGAATATTAGTTAGTTATTATATAGTTAGTTATTATTAGCTAGTTAGTTAGTTATTAGTTATTAGGATTATTTAGGACAACTTCAATATTCAGGAGTTATTAGGAATATTAGTTAGTTAGTTAGCTATCATTAGTTATTATTATTAGGTAGTTAATTACATAGTTATTAGTTATTAGGAATATTTAGAAAAACTTCAATATTTAGGAGATATGAGGAATATTAGTTTGTTATTAGATAGTTAGCTATTATTAGTTATTATTATTAGGAAATTAGTTAGTTATTAGTTGTTAGGAATATTTAGGAAAACTTCAGTATTTAAGAGTTATTAGGAATATTAGTTTGTTAATAGATAGTTAGCTATTATTAGTTATTATTATTATCTTGTTAGTAGGTTATTATAAATATTTAGGAAAACCTCTATATTTAGGAGTAGACAATGAGGCGGGAAGTCTGCTTACTTACTACACTTACAATCTTCTTCCATCATCAACAGCTTTCCAGCCTTTCCTTACAGGCTTCCAGTACTTACCAATAGCTTACATTTCCATTCCAAAAATACATTTCCATTAAACAATTTTAATGAATATAAGCAATGTTTTATAGATATGACCTGTTTGATATCCTTGTTCACTAGCTAATTTGATATATGAAGTTACTTTTTCGTGATTTTATGGCTAACAACAGATGAATTTATATAGCAAAGGAGAGATCTGGGCGTTAAGGGGTTAAACTAACTTACAAACTAACGAACTAACTTCAAACCCCAACTACAATACAATTACTTACCAATAGCCTTCCAGCCAATACCGTTGACTTCATTGTTGTCCGAGTGGTCAGGGTCCAGCGAGCCACGGAGGCGGATGACCAGGTGGTTGGTGAAGGGCTGCTCAGGCGACACGCCACCTATCACTGACCCTCCCTGGTGAAAAGACAACAGAAGTATTGAGAGGGTGAAAGGAGGAGGGTGAGGAGAACACTGATGAAAGAAGGGAGAAAACAACAAAGAATAGATTGTAAAATAAAGGATGACCAAAATGATTCAAGGGATGCGTAACTTTAGTTATGAGAAGAGATTGAAGCTCTTAAATTTACACTCACTCGAGAGACGCAGAGTAAGGGGCGATCTGATAGAAGTGTTCAAGTGGATAAAGGGATATAAATAAAGGAGATCTAGGAAAGGTTCTTGCGGCTTGTAACCAGGGTAGAACAAGAAGTAACGGATTCAAGCTGGAAAAGCGTAATTTAAAAAAGAAATAGGGAGAAACTGGTTCACAAATAGGGTGGTAAATGATTGGAATGGACTCAGTAGACATGTAGTTAGTGCGGAGTCATTAGAGAGCTTTAAAAGGAGGCTAGATAAATTCATGGATGGGGATGAAAGGTGGATGTAGGTAGTGTTAAGTAACAGGAAGTACCTCGTGTAGGTTTCACGGTCTTTTGTAGCTTCCTTATTTTCTAATGTTCTATGTTCTTATTGAGTCAGCAAATGGGGAAAGAGAGAGAGAGAGAGAGAGAGAGAGAGAGAGAGAGAGAGAGAGAGAGAGAGAGAGAGAGAGAGAGAGAGGAGAGAGAGAGAGAGAGAGAGAGAGAGAGAGAGAGAGAGAGAGAGAGAGAGAGAGAGAGAGAGAGGAGAGAGAGAGAGAGAGAGAGAGAGAGAGAGAGAGGGGGGGGGTAGCACTTGCCTATCAGTCTGCACAGCTGCCTCACCTGGATATAAATAATGGTCGCCTCAAACACATGGTCCCTGGTGTCTTCAAATTCAATAGTCCCGTACACATAGACCCGACCAAGCTTTGGTGTCTCGGTGTCCACTTTGAGCCACATGCCTGCACAGGAGGAAGGAAACCAATGTAGGTGTGTCGGCTGTGACTTCTGGCCCTCACACACACACACACCTCGCACACCTCTCACACACACACACATACTACATAATGATGGGAAGTCAAGATGTATGTATAATGGAAACCAATTTATTTTACAATTTTTGTGGTGCATATACGTATTATTACGTATCTGTCATGTGTTTCATGTGTCTTATGTGCCATTTGTCTCATGAGTTAAATGCAAGGTAGCTAGCTATACGTATACAAAGTTTTTACTTTTTTATTTTATTTCAAAGATTATGTGTTTTACCTGTTTTGAGCGGGTATTTTTTTTTTTTTTAATGTGTCAAATTAATGTATGAACTACTTGCTTATAATTCAGTTTTACCGTAAACATAAGCTAAAAAACTGATAAAGTAATTTGTTGGACCATATATCGTGATTATTATGATTATAGAAAGTGCATGTTGTGGTCAGTAAAATATCTATCTATGTGTGTCGGCTGAGGCATATCTTCAAGGATAAATTATCACCACAGAAGCAGCTAAACAAAATATTCAGTGATACATATAGAATCCTGTGGAAAAAAAAGATAGGTTTTCAATTCATGGATAAAGATGTGATAAAGAAAATAGTCACTACAATAATAAGACCAAAACAGGAATATGCCGAGGTCATGTGGTTCCCTCACAACATATAATATATCATTGAGATACTAGAAAGAACACAAAGAATAGCAACTGAGATGGTATCAAAGTTGGAAGATCTAACATATGAAGAAAGACTAAATGCAAATTAACCTACAAATAGTTGGAAAAAAAAGATGATAAAGAGCAGACTAAGTAACACTACTAATTGATGAATGACTATGAGGAGATTAAGAGAATGGATCTGCTATAGAGAAAATTAAGCCCTTGAGACTCAGAACGTAATTTCCATTGTTATTTAGCTACCATTAGACGATTTTTTAGGGAATATAAGCAATTTTTTATAGCTATCACCTGTTTAGTATCCTTATCGACTAACTAATTTGGCATATTAAGTTACTTTTCGTTATTTTATGGCTCGACAACATACAATTTATATAGCAAAGGAAAGATCTGGGTGTGAAGGGATATTAAACCCCTTCACACCCAGATCTTTCCTTTGCTAAAATGATATTGTATGTTGTCGAGCCATAAAATTACGAAAAGTTAACTGAATATACCAAATTAGTTAGTCGACAAGGATACTATTATAGTAAACAGGTCATATCTATAAAATATTGCTTATATTCACAAAATATTGTCTAATGGTAGCTACCCAAATTACAATGGAAATTACGTTATGAGTCTCAATGGGTAAAAAAAACAAGACATTTGATGGAATAGAAGGAAATGTTACGAAAATAGATGCCTGAATAACACAAGAAAGTACAACTTTCTCCAGAAAAGTATAGACATTAGGAATGGACTTGAAGATGAGGAGATAGCAGCACGGAATAGCTACACAAAAATGTAAAGAAAACTGGATAAATATACGTAGATGTGGAGACGGACCACTACCGTAGATAACACTTTACTCGCCACCTGCACTTATGTCGCCAGGTGCCATATATTACGAATTATAGCATCACTACTGATTTGTATGTGCCACTGAAGATGATACACATGGGGTAGGTCAGTAGTTTATATCATGACTGCATAATCTACCCCGTTTCAGTGTTGTTTTATGCTTTGTATCTGCAAGTATATTATATACGGTTTCAAATTTCGCTACTCGTTTTTTTTTCGGGCGACGGCGACGGTGGGAGGACACTCAGAACATAAACA
>JACEEZ010015182.1:87500-95000 GCA_016584305.1 Chionoecetes opilio
GTACACACACAAATGAACAAGAAAATATCCAACAAAAGAAGTAAGTACTAGACAGAAAATAATAACAACACAACATAAACAACTTACAGTAGTGGCCAAGCCATTTCCGGGAACTGTGACCTGGACTTCAAAGCGACCCGAGCCTTGGTGAGCCTCGGTAACGCAGGTGATGCCGGACGGCCCCTCAGAGGTCACTATGCATGACGACCCGCCAACGGTGACCTCGTTGCCGCTTGACCTGTGTCGAGGGAGGGTCAGTTAGCCTCCAAAACAGTCACTTTGAGGGAGTCAATTGACTGAACTCTGGACTTCAAGAACACAGTCCAGTATGGTCAATGAAAAGTATTCTGGCCTGCAGCAGAAGGCAGCAGGCCTCCTCCAGGAAGACCTGGAGACCTCCTTCAGGATGCAGGAAGGAAGGAAGGAAGGAAGGACGGAGGCAGCTCACCCCTGCAGCAGAAGGCAAGGAGGTGCCGTGCAGCACACCTCCTCCAGGATACAGGAAGGAAGGAAGGAGGGAAGGAGGCTACTCACCCCTGCAGCAGGAGGAAAGGAGGTGCCGTGCAGCACACCTCCTCCAGGATGCAGGAAGGAAGGAAGGAAGGAAGGATGCCACAGGGACACACTGATCACTCACTCAAAACCGGCGCCGGCAATGGTGAGGGATGTGCCGCCCGCCGTGCCACCGCGCTTGGGCTCCACGGAGGTTATGGAGGGCGTGAGGCCGGCGTCGTAGGTGAAGCCGCTCGAGAGGGAGAAGGAGGGGCCGTCGAGGTTGGCCACCACCACGTCACAAGCCAGGGCAGTGTCGGCTGCAGCAGAAGGAAGGAACAGGTAAGCAAAGATGAGCTTTGACATCAGCATCCCGCCTGTGTGGGAGACTGTCACTTATGAGAGAACACAAAGCCTTAGAGGGCAAGGAAGGAAGGGAAGGTTCATGTATCCACATCAACACACTGAGGGACAAAGGGCAAGGAAGTAAGGGAAGGTTGGTAATGCTTGGTATCCACATCAACACACTGAGGGACAAAGGGCAAGGAAGGAAAGAAGGGAAGGTTGGTTTCAACATTGAGGGACAAAGACGGATGACTTTTACGGGATAAAGAAATAATTATAATTCAATATTGATGATGATGATGATGATGATGGTAGCCAGTCTTACCCAAGTCTTGTTTTGGGGCGGTACAGGTAATGGTTGTGGTGGATGTGGTGCTTGTGGTGTCACAGGGCTTGTCACAGATGGTCACAGTAGAGCCACCAGCTGGGTCAAAGCCTTGGCCTGACAAGGTGACCTCAGCACCTCCGAAGCTCCCTGCGAGAGGTCACACTGAGGTCAGCAAGATAACCACACACAGATGGGGTCCGGTGATGCACACACACACACACACACAAAAAGTAACAGGTAAATAGCACACACCTGAGGCAGGAGACATGGAGGCAATGGTGATGATGAAGGTGATGGTCTGAGCATTAGAGTCTCCGTGTGTTGTGTCCCTCACCACCACCTCGTAGCTCCCTCCCCCGAACTCAGGGGCCTGCAAGGATAGTATACAGATATAGTATATTATCCTTGGGGGCTCGACACCAACACCAACAACAGCAGCAGCAGCAGGAAAAGAAGGAAAGATAAGATGAGACAAAGATTACATTGAACATTTTTCCCATCAAATTCTTCATTACATCCGTATATAAACACAAAACATTACTTCTCTCCTATGTTATGTTACTTACAACAGTCCCTATTTTCCCTCACACTGCCTGTACAGGCATCTACTCAAATCAACACTTCCCTCATATCTCACTTTATTTATCTAATAATCATTTAAATATTGGATTCAATCACAACAACACTTCCCTCGTTCCTCACTTGATTCTTCCCTCACAACACAACATAACACATGATTCCCCTGTGGTGTTTTCCCCTCCCTTCCCCTCACACTCACGGTGCACTCCAGGGAGGTGTCAGACACGGAGGTCAGCGTGCAGCTCTGACCTCCCACGGTGACCTCCGGGTCGGCGTCAGACAGATCAAACCCGGTGCCGGCGAGGGTCAGGCTGTCCCCACTGACCACGTCCACCGAGGGCCTGCAGGGGGAGGAAAAAACCCGGTGTGGAGGCATAGAGGGACAGGGAGAGAATGAGTCTTGAAGAGGAGGGAGGAGGAGGAGGTGGAAGGGACTTACAAAGAGAGAGGGAGGGAAGACAAGGATGGAAAGGAACATATGTGTTTGAGACAGAATGACGATCACGGGTAAGAGAGAGGGAGGTAGAGAGAGACCAAAGGTGGATAAAGGAGGGAAGGAGGAATATACATGAGAAGGAACAAAACATGCAGAGAAGTGAAGAGAAAGGGAGATAGAAGGAGGGAGGTTGTGGGGGAGATAGAGAGACCATCAGAGGCGAGGGAATGAGGAGAGCTTGGCTAGGAACATGATATGAGTGAGGGGGAACAAAAGGCTCCTAGGAGGGTGTGATCAGAGAGAAGGGAGGGGTGAGACAGATCAAATATATGTAGACAGGGAAAGAGGAAGGGAAGGAAGGTGTAAAAAGGAAGTGTAACTCACACTACTGAGGTCAGAGTCGGGGTGAAGGCAGAGGTGTACGTGAACTCCGACGGGGCGGCCACGTCCTCGCTTCCCGTCACCTTTACCACCACCGCCGCCGACCCTTCGTTGCCGGGAGCCACGCGGCAGGCCACGGCATTGGCACTCTCCTGCTCTATGGCACAGGCCACTCCTCGTACGAGCACCGACGTGTCTCCGGGAATGAAGCCCGAGCCCGTGATGGCTAGCAGGGCGCCTCCGTTGGTGCTTCCCGAGGCTGGCGTCACAGAGGAGACGACAGGAGCAGCAGCAGCAGACACCCCATCAGTCAGGGCACTGCCGGCCCCGTCCAGAGACACCACAGGGGTGTAGGAGCCGGCAGGAAGCCCACTGCTGGTGCAGGAGACCTCGCTGCCACTAGCAGAGGTGACGATGCAGGTGTAGGAGGTGGGCAGGTCCTCTGCCGAGCGCTTTTTGCGTGTGGGCGTCTCGCGGAGACCCTCGTTCTCTGTTTTGGGCGTGGGGGCAGTGCCGCCCATGCGCCAGGCACCCATCCTCACCGTCTCCTCGAAGGAGGCCGCCCCAGTACCGGTGAAGGTCCCCCAGAAGCCCTCGAATGCTGCCATTTCATCGGCGAGGGACAGCTTGGGGCGGCGTCTCAGGCGGGGTCTTGACCTCTCGCTGCGGATGGCATCGGCCATTTCCTCATCCATGTAACCCTTTGCTATGTGCTCCTCCAACTCTTCATCATCCATGAATGCCTCAAGGAAGTCCTCATCCATTTCCTCTTCCTCCATCATCAGCTCATCTTCTTCCTTCTTCTCCTGTTCCATCATCAGATTCTCCTCCTCCTCTGCATCTCGGCGCCTCCGGGAGGGCGTCTGTCGCTCCAGGGTCACGGTGAGCTTGGAGGCGTCGCTGCCAAACCTTTGGCCCGACAGAGTCACCGACTCGCCTTCAACTGACATGCCGGTAACCATAGGAGTGAGAGCCTCACTGTAGCTATAGGTTAAAAAGGTATCCATCTTTGGGGGGACCTGCAACACACACAAACACCGTCACTCTCATTATTTGCACAAATACATATACCATTGTGACACCCTGCACCCTGATTTCTATTCTTCCATCATAGCCACTGCAGGGATGGCGAGCCACACCTTTACTCTCTACTTACACCCGAGACTGCCATGATGAGACCAGCCGTGGTGGCAGAGAATGAGGCAGGAGTGAGGCAGGTCACAGTGGAGGGGGAGACACTCTGCACCTGGCAATGCTGGCCTCCAAGGAACACCACGGGCTTGGCGCTCAGCCCCTGCAGACCCGTGCCTGTGATGGTGAGAAGCGTGCCGCCAGCCAGAGAGCCTTGCGAGGGGCTGAGGGAGGACACCTGCGGCAACACCACCACGCGGCCCTCGCTGTTGTAGTCGCCGACGTCCATCACGGCGAGGCCCCTGTGGGAGGATTGGTGCTGTGGTACTGCTGCTGCTGCTGTGGCATTAAGCTGTGGGTACTGGCCTGTCTGTGTGTGATGTGGTATTAAGCTGTGTCTGTGTGTGATGTGGTATTAAGCTGAGTGTGTTGTGTGGCCTTCAAGGTGTGTGCAATGGCCTGTGTGCCATGAAATGAGGCTGATGTCATGTGTGTGAGTGACAGGAGTTGTGGCAGGGAAGGTGATGCACTCAGTGGCACTAATAAGAGTACTTGGCACTCGAGACAGACCTATCCACCGGTGCCGCCAAGGATAACATATAAAGTATATACCGTCTATCTCTCTATACCTCTATATCCTATCCTTGGGTGCAGCCCTTCACCCGGGTGAGAACCTTGCAATGTTGTGATGCAAAACTACCCTTCAGCCCCAAGACAGCAAACAATAGGAGTGTGGCAGGGCAGCCCGCCTCCCCTCCCCTCCTCGCTCTCAGTAAGTCAAAAACTGCAGTGCTTCCACAACTTGCCTCACACCCAGACTTCAGGGCATTCATTCGATGCAAGTCTGTGTCACCTCACACCACGTTTTATTTCTTACTGCTGTCAATGACTTCTTTGCATTGCGAATATTTCTGGTCAACACAACCTTATCTGGCAGGTGACTCTACTGATGCTATTGTGAGGCTGTGTCCTCTATAGAGGTACAAAGATACTGAAGGAGCAAGAGGAAGAGGAGGAAGAAGAGGAGCAGCAAGGCTAGCCAAGCCGCCAGAACAAAGGTCACCTCTAAACCCTGTGGACTCACCTGTTAATGACCTTAACAGTGACTGGAAGGTAAGTACTTGACCTCAGGTTATCCACGTCATCAAGGTCACAGCTCACAGAGGTGTCGGAGGCCGAGATCACACTGCAAGCAGCATCACCCACCCTGACCTCCAACTGGCAGGTCAGGTCACCAAAGCCTGAGCCCGTCACGGTGAGAGACTCGCCTGCCAACACCTGCACGCCACTGCACGGCAAACAAAGGGCAATGAATGAACCTCTGGATGGAGCAAGGCCAAGGGGATGTATTCTTCATTATCATCATCATTCATTCTCATCATGGGTCACCTAATGACCACCTATTCCGGTGTGGCGGAGACCATTTCTGATAACTTGCAAAACATTATTAATAACTACTAGATCACACACAAAATCTCACAGATCACAAAAAAATCTCTCGCTCTCTCTCCTTCAATCTGACTCTTTGTGTACCCTTCCATCCCTCCTCATGCCTCTCTAATGTTCTCCCACAGTTCTCCAGCCTCTTCCATCCATGACCTGTCCCCTCCTTCCCTCCCTCCACTATAGATACAGGGAGAGACAGGGTGGGAGTTGAGCCTCTTCCACCATGGGTGGAAGAGGCTCAACTCCCACCCTGTCTCTCACTCACCCTCTCACCCTGGCCTCTACCTTGTCTGCCCCTTGTCTTGTCTCACCTCAGTCCCGGCACAGTGTGGGTGGTGGACGTGGCAATGCCCTGCACGACAGGTGTGTAGCAGGTGTGAGCCTGGAAGTACAGGTGTCCATCTTCAGGTGTGGTGGGGTCAGCCACGTCACACCCATCCATGGTGGACTCCACAATGGGGTCACAGCCTTCAAAAGATATGACCTCGTCCCCATTCACTGCATAGGTGGCCTCCTTGCCTGCCAGCGTGACGGTGACCTTGAGGGCCTGGTGCTGCGGCCTCACCACGTTGATCTGGCCACGCATCACCAGGCCACCAGAGGAGACGGGCAAGCCAGCGTAATAGTAGGTGCCTTGCTGGGGGAATTTGACTGTGAAGGTGCCTGTTGGAGGAGTAGTAGTGGTAGTGGTAGTCGTAGTAGTTGTAGTAGTAGTAGCAGTAGTAGTAGTAGTAGTAGTAGTAGTAGTAGTAGTAGTAGTAGTAGTAGTAGCAGTAGTAGTAGTAGCAGTAGTGGTAGTAGTAGTAGTAGTAGTAAATGTGGTGCTTGTAGTAGTAGTAATAGTGATATTCCTCCCATTCAGTTCCTCTATGTTTCCCTCTCATTACCATCCCTGCCTCCCTGCGGCCTTCATTCATGCCCCCATTTCCTCTCTGTCTCTCTTTCTCCTCCCTCTCTCCTCTCCTCTCCTCTCCTCCCTCCCTCCCTTGCACCCTTGTTGTCCTCACCTGCAGGAGTCTGGGGGCCAGAACTAAAGGCCAAGCCGTCGCCATCCTCACAGCCGTCCAAAGGGCTCGGCGTCTCACACACGCTGTACTGCAGCTGTGAGTTCTCCGACAACTTGTTCCACTGCCAGGTGACCTGGTCTCCCTCCACCACCTCAAGCACCAAGGGCGACCACGATACACTCGCGGCTGTGGATGCACGGGCATGGATCAAGGGGGGGATGAAGGGATGGCTGGTTGCCCACACCAGCAATGATGGAGGGGGTGTGGTGAGTGAGACATGAATATCAAAGGGGATGGCTTGTTGCCCCACACACTGCAGCCATGATGGAGGGTGTGTGGTGAGTGAGACATGAACAACACAGGGGATGGCTGGCTGCCCCCCACACACTGCAGCCATGATGGAGGGGGGGTGTAGTGAGTGAGACATGAACAACAACACAGGGGATGGCTTGTTGTCCCACATACTGCAGCCATGATGGAGGGAGTGTGGTGAGTGAGTGAGACATGAACAGCAGGGCCACAGACAAAACATGCTCTCCTCATACACAGACTTTAAAGAAAAGGTAATATCATAACACACATTCCCTTTCTTGCTTACATGTAAAGTAAATATCAAATACACAGTCAAAGAGAGAGTATACGTCATGCATCCATTTTCTTCCTGTGTCCATAAGCTACCCACTAAATCCTAGAGTGTGTACTGTATGTGTTTGTGCGTTGGTGTGTGTGTGTGGCCGCCTCACCCGTGCTGGATCCCGTGTTGGCTATGGCGTGGCTGGCGGACACCACCTTGGTGGCACAGGTGAGGGCGTCGGTGGAGCACTCCACAACCTCGCACTGGTACCGGCTGCCCACCACCACCTGCAGGCGGGAACAGTCCGAGCCAAAGCCCTTGCCACCCACCTTCACCAGCGTGCCGCCCTTCACCGACCCCCGGGTGGCCGAGGCCGAGGTCACCTCAAGCACGTACTCCACGTCCCTGGTGGAGCAAATGGCGGGGTACTATACTGTAGTAAGGTGTTGTAACTACCATACAGGTCTCTATACTACTCCAAGGGTGAGGCTAGGTGGAGCAAACTATTGTTATTGTCACTACCATTATAACAACTATATGGCCCAATTTAAAGGAAAAGAGAGAGAGGAGAAAAGAGAAGAGAGAGAGGAGAGAGGGGAGAAGAGAGAGGAGAGGGAGAGAGAGAGAGAGAGAGAGAGAGAGAAGAGAGAGAGAGAGGAGAGAGAGAGAGAGAGGGGGAGAGAGAGAGAGAGAGAGAGAGAGAGAGAGAGAGAGAGAGAGAGAGGAGAGAGAGAGAGAGAGAGAGTAGAGAGAACCTATGTGGAGGCAGCACCCATGCTAT
>JACEEZ010015182.1:100000-102500 GCA_016584305.1 Chionoecetes opilio
CTGGATTTTGGCTTAAATTAATTCTTCATCCTGTGGCGCATCTATTGGTATAGTCGCCAATGTCATTTGTAGGGTGTGAGTGGCCTAAAATATAAAAGAATAAACAATGCATTGATATCAAAACTAAGAAAATGAGGAAGTTTTTTTTTATTTCCCAGAAAGTAGAAAAAATTACTTAGGTAGTTTCTTTATAAGTGTACCGATATAGTACAGTTTAGTTGGTACCTTTGACGCGCTGTCCCTGGACGAAGAGGTCCCAGGTGCCGCCGAGGGGGCTGGTGGCGGCTGCTTCTCGGGTCACCTTCACCACAGCGTCGCCGATGGTGAAGTCATAACTCTGGGCAGCCTCCAACACCCCAATGAACGAGTTGTCAGCTGCAAGGCACGATAAGGGATACCATCAGTCTCTCTCTCTCTCTAATGACTCCGCACTAACTACCTGTCTACTGGAATGGACTCAGTAGACAGGTAGTTAGTGCGAGGTCATTAGAGAGCTTTAAAAGGAGGCTAGATAAATTCATGGATGGGGATGTAAGGTGTATGTAGGTAGTGTTAAGTAACAGGAACAGCCTCGTGTAGGTCTCAAGGCCTCTTGTAGCTTCCTTATTTTCTTATGTTCTCTCTCTCAAAATTTTACACAATTTTATCATCCCGTTAGTCAAAAAAATAATTGTCATTCAATAAAAAAAAATTCACACCTTTTTAGGCCTTCTGCCACACATATAGGGTAGTACAAAAACAGAAAAAGAAGAAAATAAACATGTATGTATAACACTGGGGAACATAGAATTTGGTGCCTGAGAAATTAAACCTTTTTTTAGGTAAATTTTAGTCGCTGATTCTAAATATGCCATCAGTTTTTCTCCACCAGCTCTGGTTACTGATATATGATATACCCCTAACTGTAATGCATGCAACCGATCGGGCACAAGGATTGATGTCTACAAATCATTAATGATGTATGAGTTGCAGGGATGTGGTCAACCCCCGTCCACTCCATTGAGATCTATGTATACTCTGAACAGCTTGAATGGTCAATCCTATAGCCAGCCCTGAGACATGAGGCGTAGTATGCATGTCTGTATATACCCTGCCTGTCATGGGAGACAACTAAAAGGGACAAGGGCACACACAGGCTTGGCATCCCTCGCCCCACTGGTTTCATTTCCTATCAAAACATAAACCAGGCAATCTGCTTTCTATTTTGTACCATCCCATTCATTTGAGATGAAGCCATTTGTTGGGAGACACTTACATATATTGACATGTATATTGCCAGCACACTAAAATACACCAAAAACAAGTTAGGAGAAAGGAGAATACATTAATAAATTTAAATCATAATCTCACCATTTCCCTCAAAGACTCCAAGAAGGGGCATTCCAGCCATGCAGTTTGTGGTGATGAACTGCAAGGAATATTTGTTCTCTACCTCATTCTTAACAAGCACATCTCCCACAAAGATGCCTTGCTGCTTGAGGGCCGAGGGGCGTGTCTGTATCACTGTGGTAAAAATAAATTGTGTGTAAATAATAGCTAAATTTATCTTAAAAACCATTCTGGTTTCAATTATGTAATCTATTTCTTTCAATAAAAATAGTATCTGCTATACAATCAACAAATTGAGACTTTCAAAACATTTTCTTCCATTCCATTAACCCCTTGAGGCCCAGAACGTAATTTTCATTGTAATTTGGGTAACAGTAGACGATTTTAGTGAATATAAGCAATATTTTATAGATATGATCTGTTTAGTATCCTCGTCCACTAGCTAATTTGGTATAATATGTAACTTTTCGTAATTTTATGGCTAATAATAGACTACTTTATATAGCAAAAGAAAAATCTGGGCGTGAAGGGGTTAAGGGTCTCCTATACTCTCTTTCCTCGTGGTAAGAACTTTATGTTTTGGACTTTATACAAGAGCTCCCATTCTTTTCCTTCCCCTTCATATATCATTCACTACTATATTCAACCTATATCACATTATCTTACTTTACCACACTTCACAATGTCTTCCATCACCTCACCTACCACCCACAATCCCACAACCAACTACCCTCACCACCCACAACCAACTACCCACACCACCCACAACCAGCTACCCACACCACCCACAACCAACTACCCACACCACCCACAACCGGCTACCCACACCACCCACAACCAACTACCCACACCACCCACAACCAACTACCCTCACCACCCACAACCAACTACCCACACCACCCACAACCAGCTACCCACACCACCCACAACCAACTACCCACACCACCCACAACCAGCTACCCACACCACCCACAACCAACTACCCACACCACCCACAACCAACTACCCACCCACCCACACCAACAACCACACCACCCAACGCTACCCAACCACCCCACAACCAACTACCCCACCACCCACAACCACTACACATCATCACTACCCATACACACAACCACTATCCTGCACCACGCAACCCGCCATCATCTCTATTAACTATTCACCACTCTCA
>JACEEZ010015182.1:107500-122500 GCA_016584305.1 Chionoecetes opilio
CTTTACCACTTAATTTGGTGTCATCGGCAAATTTCGATATTTTAGATACAAGTCCGCAGTCCAGATCGTTGATATATATCAGAAACAGAGTAGCACCGAAGACCGAACCCTGAGGCACCCCACTAGTAACATCTAACCAATAAGATGCCTCGCCATTTATTACTACCCGTTGTTTACGATTTGAAAGCCAATCGCCAATCCATGAACATAATTGCTCTCCTAAGCCATGTGCCCTTAGCTTGGTCAAAAGTCGCTTATGGGGAACTGTATCGAAGGCTTTCTGAAAAACAAGGTATATTATATCCGAGGGAATTTTAGCGTCCCAGTTTGAATAAATGACATTACAAAATTCGAGTGGGTTTGTTAAGCACGATTCTTATTTCGAAACCCATCCGGGAGTTTAGTATTGGTTATTTTCACAAGAAAAACACTATTTTATCCTGCTAATTTTCTCAAATATTTTAACAATCCCCAGCCCTTTGGCCTAATTGGGGGGATAAAAATTTTGCGCGGCCTTTACTCCCTTTCTTGAATTTTGGGTTTAAACCCATTACCCAAATTTTTCCCCCAAAAGGAACATTTTTTTCCATTAGCGTTTTATTGAGAATAATCTTTAATGGGGAGCGAAAGTTGACTGTGACTTTCCCCCAAGAAATTTCGCAGCGGGGATTTCGTCCACCCCCACGGATTTTGCTGGGTCAAGTTTCTCCCAAATATTTTTAATATTTCTTTTTACTGTTATCTCTCCTTTAACCAAGCTATCACTTTCGAGTCCCGCTTTACATGCTTACTGGTTTGGTAATGGAGCTTCTTTAAATCTTAATAAAATCACTTTAAAGAAATCTTTTAGTACAAAACCCCCATACTCAAAATTCATTTCCCAAGATGTTAAATTCCATTTTTCAGTGGCCCAATACTTGTTTTGATTTTTTTTCTTACCTCCCTCCCCCTTCCCCCCTCGTAGCGCTAGTCTCGAGCAGACCCCTTTTTTCTTTAACCCTTGAGAACGGCCCCGGGGTTTCACAAAGGGGGGAATGCAAGGGAAATTTTATTTTTTGCCCGAGCAAGGGGACACAGGGATGTGGGGGGGGGTTTTGTCGTCACTGGGGGTTGGAACGGGTCGGAGGAAACGGGCAGTTTCCCCCACCAGACGCCCCCCACTGGGAGACGCACCCCGAATTTCCCTTTGGTCTTTGCCGCACAGCCCAAAAAACAACCCCCGCCCCTTGTCCCAGGGGCTGTGTTTGTCGGGTCCTGGACACGGACGGTCGGGCCGACACAAAAGCCCGGGTAGGGGGCGGGAAATGCTGTTGTCCCTGGCCTTGCCCCTGCTCACCCCAGGGTGGCAGCTCGGAGTCACAGCCCCTCTGTGCGGGTCCCAAACTCCCTGGGAAGGGGCCTCGGGAGGGCAGGGGCCCACAGGGCGGAAGGGGGTTGGCCTAAAGTGTCATCGCAGGGGATCGCCCCGTGGAGTTGGGGGTTTTGCAAAGGGCCCAAAAAGACCCTGTCGAAGTTTTCACTATCGATGTTGCCGTTGGGCCCCGCCCTTGAGGATGAAGGTTTTTTCACCAAACTTGAGGCCGCCTGGGGCGGGCCTTTAAGACTGGGGTAAGCGGCGAAAAAACCCGCTTTGGTGGGAACCCCAGCGTCCGTGAAGTTCCGGAAGGCAGTGCTGGTAAATTTTGGGGGCCCGCCTTTCCACCCTGAGGGGAGCGGGACACCAACCCCCCGGGAAAGGGCCCCCGGGCCCCAAAAGGGGGGGGGGCCCCGAATATGGTGTCCCCTTTGGCGGTAGTATGGGCCCCCCGCAGGGGAGACCACGGGGCCCCCCGGAAAGATTTCTGTCCCCCGATGCCCAGGAACGATTTTCCGGCGAGGGAAAGGAAAAAGTCGCGGAGGATGGACCGAAAGGCCTGGGAGGGGTGGTCGTCGCACAGTAGGGGGTTCCTGTTCCCGCCGGGCGTAGGATCTGGCATGGCTGGGCAGGTTGGACGGTGTGGTAATGTCGGCATTGATACCGGCCAAAAAGACAGTCGGGCCTGTCCCCCGGCGTTTCGTGGCTCCCCGGACCCCTCGGGACTGTCCGGGTAGCCGAGCAAGGGTGCGGCGGGGGTGGGGGCTGCAGGAACCCACAATTTTTCGGGCCCAATACGGGACCACCCTCCCCGTTGCGTAAAAGCAGTCCCCAAAATTTTTTCCAGTAGGGGATAGAGAGTTGGGGCAGGGGTTTACCGTTTAGGAGGGAATCCTGACGCCCACGCTTTTTCCCGTAGGCGGTGTAACGAGGGTCTGTCACTGCTCCCGGCTCCGGATTTCCCTGGATGGCCCTTTGGGCCCCGTCTTGGTGGGGCGGATCAAAGGGGGTGAAGGGTCCGACCTGGTTGATGGCGTTGAGGGACACGACGCTTTTTGAGGTGTGCTCCCAGTTTTGGGGAGCATACCACCCGTCCCTGGCGTGGGGCGGCAACTGGGGCTGGACAGGGCATCGGGGATGCAGAGCCCTTTTCCAGCCCCCGCCACACGGCCCCCCGTAAATAGGTAGGGCCCAAAAAACCTTCTCCTTGAGGCGTTGGAGGCGAGGGTTCTAAACCCGGGTTTCCAAAGGGTGAAAAAGTGGTTGAGAAAACCGGGATCGGGGGTTCGGTGGTCCGTCATAAAAGTGAAGCTTGTGGGCCCTATCAAGAAAGGGCCCTCCCCCTTCGACATGGCCCAGGCGGCGGGGACCCAGCCGAGTCAATGGTGGGTAGGGGGTTTCCCCGGCGTCGCGAAAAGTTGGGGCCAAACCCTAAAAGGGGATGTGCGTCCCGGCCATGGCCCCTTGCCAAAAGGGGGCGTAACCAAGCCCGTTGGGGCCCGGAGGCGTCATTTTGAAGAAAAAACCGGAAAAATCCCTGGGTAAAAAGGTTGACCCGGGGGAATGGGCCCCGGTTGAACCCAGCGCCGGCTTAAACACGTTTGAAGACCTCGTCGTGATCGGGGGGCCCCAAAGGGAAAAATGTTCTTTTTCGGGTCATCAGGGGGCGGGGGGAGGGCGGGGCGGGGCGGCAGGGGCAAATGGCGGGGGGAACTCTGACGGGCTTTTTCACCGGGCCCCAAATGAATGAGGGGGGGTAAGTCAAGTTAGGGGCCAAGTCGCAAAATTTCCCGGAGGGCACGACTCTGCCCTCATCCGCGGCCACGCCCCCCCCAGCTGAGGGGTTTTATACCCCCCAAAAAGTCACACAGGCCGGCGCCCCACAAACTTGTCTTTTTTAAAGTGTAAATCCCGTACTTGCGAAAACCTAGTGAGCTTTGGGTGAAAAAGTTGGAGGGTGTGTAGGGAAGTCGTGTTCGAAGAGGAGAAATTTTCGTAAACCCACCTTAACGAAGTTATCTACCCCCCTGCAGGGCCAGGTCCCCCCGCGGAGACATTTAAGCGTCGCCAGTACCCGGAAAAAAACCCATGGGACCCTGCAGTGTTAAAAAAGCGGCCGTGGGGTTTGTGAAAAAGGTTGTCAGGTGTTGGCCCGTTCCTCGTGTATTTCCCAAAATCCCCAATACCCCCCAAAAGGGGGCCCGGGCCTTTGGGTGAAAAATCGCGCTGGGGGGTTGATATTTCGATCACCCCCGGTGAATGGAGTTGGGGCAGGATGTGGTGGGGGGGGCCACTTGAGAGTTGAGTTTCGTCAGTAAAACCATGATTCTCACCCCTTTTACCCTTACCCACGACGACTAGCGGGGAACCACACAAAAGGGGTCGTCCCCGGGGCAGGTTTAAATGTTTCCCCCGACGTGTCATCGACTCAAATTCCTCCTGAACTTGACGCTGAAAAGCGGGAAAGGGGAAAAACCCGCTCGGTGTTGAATGGGTTGGTACAGCTCCCTTCTTCACGTGAATCCTATGGGTTTGCCCACCAGGGGTTTTAGGGAGACTGTTTTAGATCCGCCCTTTTGGGAAAAAACACGTCCAAGAAATTTGCCCCAAAAAAAGTGCCCCCCGGTGAAGGGTGACGGGGAGGACGTGGGGAGGGGGGGAAGGGGTCATCTAAACGCATTGTTGAAGTGATTACCTCCAAATTTTTCTTCGGGGAAAGGGAGGTGATATGATAGCCACTCCATGCAGTGGGCCGTAAGACAGGAGGGGGGTTTGAATACCGTCGTGCACCTTATCTTTTGGGGGTACAAGATTCCCGTGGAGCCGGGAAAATAGCTTTAAAAAACCCCCAGCAGGTGTCCCCTTACTGAAACCCCTTGCCCCGTCAGGTAGTAGTGGACGGGAGAGGTGTAGGCTGCGAGGGGGATGTGGAAAACCCTTTGGGAGGGGTCTAGTGCCGATGACCCGTGACGTCAGCACCTGTGTTTTGGTTAAAAATCTGGGCCTTTTAAATGGACTCGCCGTGCCCCCAGGGAACCCCAGACCGGGGTGGGAGTCATGGCGCCCGGAAAAGGTTTAACATCTGTTAGACTACGACAGTTTCCCCGTATTTACGCCTTGGGGGGGGGGGGGGGGTGATGCGCGACCAGGTTTTTTAAAGGGGCCAACCCCGGCCCCTCGTGGCTAGGGTGTTGCGGCAAAAACCTGGGCGTTTGTGGCCAGCCTTGTGCAAAGGCGGCATTGGGGTGTTTTGGGGGAAATTGTCCTCCCCGCCCCCAAAGACCTTGACGGCCCCAGTTTTTAAAACAGGACGGATTCCCCGGCCGGGGCACTTAGGGCCATGGGCCCCCGCGCGCCCGGACTGGCAGGGCCGGGGAACAGGGCGGGAACCCCTTTTTCTATGGTTTTAATCTTCACCGATGACCTGAAAGGTGGCTGTTTAGGTGAATGAGGCGTCTTGTCGTGGCGCCTGCCCTTCTTGTAGGGGGGCATGGCGCCAAAAAAACCCTTTTGGTTTGGAGACGAGTATTAGCGGAGGTGTATGGCGGGTTTGGGTTCGAAAAAGGGGCCGGAAAACGGGACCACGTCTTTAAGAAAAACCCCCTTTTTGTCGAGGGAGATAAAGGGTTGAATCAGCCCCCTTCATTTTCCCCAAAACCCATAAGCCCGAACCATTTTCAATTGGAAACTCCGCGCACGTCATTGCCGTTACCAACCCAGGCGACCTCCTCTGCCCCGGTTCTTCAGGCGCACGAAGAAATCGGAGAAGACCCCGCCGTCAGCTTGCTTAAAAGCCCCAGAATTCCGCGGGGTTTGGCCCCCTTTTTTCGTTTTATCTTGGGAAATGGGCCTTTGGGGGGGTGTCTAAAAACCCCGCCCCCAGTCAAGGGAAATGTTTAGGTGGATCCCTAGGGGGTGTTCTAGGACCTTTTTACGTTTTTCCCGTGACACTGCCACCTCAGCTGGATTTAGTTGCTTGTGTTTGTGGCAGCCCCGTGAATCCAGCATGGTAGAGTAAACTTCCCACAGGGCGACGCCCCCCCCTGCCGGGAAAAATTTAAAGGAAGAATCTGCCAGCAATGTGGTGGACTGGGGGGCCACATGCTTGCCAGCGGACGTCGCGAAAGGTGGGGTTTTTTGGCAGCCGCAGGAGATGGGGGAGCGAAGCGGTGGATGTCGCCCGGGGCTCGCGACCCTTGGGGTTGTTTGGGGCCGCCCCGCACCTAAAACCGAGGAGGGTGGAGGGGAAGGGGATGTCCCCGGCGCTCGGGCGCAGAATGCGGTTGTGCCCAGGAGAAGAAGGGGTGACAAGGACTTTGGAAACGTTAGTCCTCCTTTTTTCCCTGGGGTTCGTTGGGCAATAATCGTCTCTCCTCGTCCGCTTTTGGGCCCCCCCCTCTCCTCGTCACCTGGATGGTCGGTTATCAGCTGATAACCGGGACTCCTCCAAATAGCGAATCAAACTTGATATCGCGTCCACCGGTAGCGGGGATAAGTGTGTTGTGTCTAGTGTTTCAAAGGGTGGGGAAGCTATTTCCTCTTCGTCATCCTCCGAGCCGCGAGCCGCGGGGAATGGCATCTTGAAGGGAGACACTAGTTTCAAAAAAGATATCCACCGTACGTGGAATATCAAAAACACAGGGAATTGTGGGTTGTGTGTATATGGTGTGTGTGTGTGTGTGGCGTTGGAGCGGGTGGGTGAGAAGGGGGGGGGGAGTCTCTAGCCGCCCGCCCGCACCTGGTTTCAAGGTCAGTCGTTTCAAAGCGGCGAGCTGATAAACAACCAACAGGACCCCGGTACAAAAACGCACACTGAAAAAACACACACAGCACTTATAATACACCGGTTGACCCTACCGTCATACGCAGCAGTCCACACGCCTTACGTCTGTTCACAGGCACACGAGCACACGTCGCTGGTGAAGTAATCCAGGGAGAAAGCGTGGTTCGGTGGAGAGATGCCTCGTGGACGTAGAGTCAAGGCGGTGGTCATGTGGAAAATGGCGGGAGTCGCGCCTCGTCTCTGTGTTCTTGTCTATCAGTGCGCCATGGTGCTCGTTAGTTGCAGTGAGGAACCGGAGTGGTTGAGGGGAGGTTATCCAAGAAGAGAAGCGAGCAATCTTCCGTAGGTAGTTTATTCCAAGAACAAGAGATAGGTCTGATCACACCAGCGGAGGGCTGGTGTTGGCGACCAGACGACAGGGGAGCGACTGAGTTACATGGATGCCTGGAGGGCAGTGCACTGTTGCCACATAACAATATATGTGTATTAGGAGGCATGCATATCACATATCCACAACTACTACTACTACTACTACTACTACTGCTGCTGCTGCTGCTGCTGCTACTACTACTACTATTACTACCACCATCACCAACATTTAAAATAGAGATAAATCGATAAAAAGCATAGTCAAATATCTTAAAAAGGACACATACAGTTTACATTTTCCGCGTCTCGCTCCTAAACAACAAAGGAAAACTGCAGCATTACTTGGATGTATACAGCAGACTACCCTATTTTTATGATTCATTAGGGAAAATTCTTCGTTCTCCAATTCGTGACCTAAAAGACCTCTCTCCTGTAATGGAATCCCATCCTCCTCCATTTCACGAATTAGACTCTCTAATTCATGACGCAGGACCTCGTTCCTTCTTTATACATTTCATGATGAGAAACCCTGACTTTCTCGCTATCTCTCACACATTCCACAAACAGGGCGCGGTCTTTTTTGCAGCGCGTACCAAAACTAAAATAACATTGCAATCATTTACATATATTTGTATATAATAGCTTCTAGCGCACGGCCCTGACTGACGGTGATGAATTTAGTTACAGTGAACTAAATACCTTACCGCCTTGTGTCCCTTTGGCCTGACATTTATTCTTGTAATTCTTATCGCAGCAGCAGCAGCCTCAATGTTTAATGTGTGACACAGACTAATATGTAGAGTTGCTTTGTAGTGTGATTATGTCTAGTCTAGTCTAATGTATATTGATACTTGTTTCTTGAAACTCCCTTAAGAGGTTGGCCATGACAGAAGCAACTCCATTTGCTTATGTCATGCACCTCATTCTCACATCTTCTGATCCTCTCATTTTACATTCCCTCTCTCACTCACATGCTCTACCACTGTCTTCTCATCTAACAGGGGGGCTGTCCTCTCACATTTCTGGCATCTATTCTACTTATATTATTTATCCTTCTTGTCTTGGAAGTACATGAAATTCCTGTGCAATGACTTTCTAGTTCTATATTGGGTGCAGAGCTGGGCAGTATTTAAATATATTTGTATTTAAATACGTATTTAAATACATTTGTATTTAGAACTGTATTTATAAATACATTAGTTTTCATGTATTCAAATACAGTATTTAAATTCTCTAATGAGTATTTAAATACTCATAAAAATTTAATACTCTTTTATCAGTTAATTTGGCCATAAATCCGCCCAACAGTCCGGCAATCCTGATGTTACAGTGAACCAGTGTTTCCATTTTCAAGGAAATTTCCTTATTTTAAGGAAATTTAGGCCTGAGAAGGAAATTTCTAAGGAAACGCAAAATCTAAGGAAATCCTAAGGAAATCTATTTTTTTTTCGTACATGTTAAAATTTGTGTGTATTTAAAATGTATTTACAAATGTATTTAAATACAATTGATGTATTTAGTATTTAGTATTTAAATACATTCGTAAAATATATTTAGTATTTGGTATTTAGATACATTTCTCCCATGTTGTTAGTATTTAGTATTTAAATACATTCAATGTATTTAGTGCCCAGCTCTGATTGGGTGTAGTATTTGGTAATTAGATTTCAATGGTAGGTGATTTAAAAGTAGTTTTGGATTCCATGTATGATTGATTTCAGTTATCTTATATTTTGTGAATGAATGATAATGTAATGATCATATATTTCGAGAAAGTGTTGTCAAGGTTGCTTAAGTGTGTGTCAGAATATGATATTTGGTAACAGTATCTGCAGTATTCTACAATGATTTAACCATTAGGGAAAGTCACTGTATATACATGTAATTATTCAGTAAGTATTTTGTCTGTAATAGGGTTCCACGTGCTTAGGTGATTTCTTTTTATGCGCATGCAAGTTGGAGTGTGGTTGTGACAAGGTGCTATGGTTATTGTTTTTTTAGAAAGGTTACCATTGATAGTAGTTTTTGTAATTAATGTTAACTGTCCTTTGACATCACATATGATTTCCATAAAGTGCCCTTTAGTTCTGTACATCAGAACTATTTCACTCAGCTGAATTTGTTTGCAATTCTTAATGCATAGTCAGTTAAGGGGCTGATTTTTTTTCAATGTTTCATACCATAATCCATATTCGCAATACTAAGATGAATGATTTACCCATAAGGGAAAGTCACTGTATATGCATGTAGACTAATTATTCAGTGAGTACCTTGCTATTATTGACTGGTCATCAAAGACCTATAGTTTCCAAATAGCCACTAAGTGCTGATTTGTCATATAAGTAATGCATGGGATTTTTTTCTTCATGAATTTAATGTTGGGGCTATGATGGAAAGTCTCCCATCTCCCCTGCCTGGACCTTGCGACCCCCTTGGTAGAGAAAAAAACATTTCTACTACCCTGGAGGGCCTCAAGCGCCCAGGTACTCTCCTTACCCTGCCAGTGTCACCATAGGCAAATGCCAAGACAACATCCAGCCTGAACCCGGGTTTCTCAGCTACTGATCCACTCATAGAGATACTGACATCAGCATCCATACACCTAAGTATGAGTAGGGGGTGTATAGTTGGTGACCGTTCATCATTGCGGAGGTCACCACTCAGGAACTATTCTCAGTACAGGAACTATTCTATTTCAGGAACTATGCTCAGTCAACCCCAAGTGAGCCACCACCAATGGCTTTCACTCCCATTCACCTTGAGGATGCAGCTTGCTGCCACAAAGACTACACCTCACCACGCCCAACTTCGAGCTTGCACATCTCTCTCACAGATGTCCTTAAGGTATGTTGCCCTGGCCAAGGGCCTGGTCTGCCGCTTCTGGGGTCAATGACTACGCCGATTACCGGCGTGAAACCCTCCATAAGAAGCCACCGCATCGCAGTCAAAGTCGACCATGGCTAACAGACCCTATGATCTTACCATCATAATCCACGGCCCAGCCCAAGGCTTTTCGCTGCGCAAAGACTGAAGTCACGATCCCGCGACCCAGGGAGAGCCGCTGCTAGTGGCACATAGCTACCCCAGCACTCAGCAACTGCCAACCCAGCCCGTTGGTTCGGCTCCTGGGAGCTCCAACCACTGGCAGTTAACCCACAGCGCGGAGAGGTCGAATTGGACCCCTCCATCAAGTGCGTAAGCCACACTATGGGATTCCGACACACAGGGAAACCCCCCGTGTGAAGGGGAAGGTTTATCTTAGCCGTGGATGTTTTGAGTGTTAGTCTCGTAAGAAAGGACCAACAAACAGAGCCACGTTGCCCAGCAGGAGACCACGAGGAGGTGTAAACCTTTAAACTATGTCCAATATGACGTTATAAACGTCTTACTCGCCACGCTGGGCTGTCGTTGCGTCATAAATGGATTCAAAACTCTCTCAGGGGAGACCTTTGAGAGGGACCGAGTCACCAACCTCGGGTGGGACTGAGTCACCAACTCGCCACTCGTACCCCCTTAAGAGAGTCATAGTTACTCCCGCCAATAATTAAATATTCCATTTGAAAAGACCAAGATTATAGTATTATAAGTTAGATTAGCAGATCTACTTTTCACACATATCATCTTAGATTTCCTTGTCTGTTTTGTACGGGTTATAGTATGTACAGTAGACTCTATATATTTAATTAATGTAGGGGAGGACCGAGTTGATAGTCGAAAGTTTCATAAAACTGAAGTTTTTCACTTGCTACACAAGAAATTTAAACTAAACACATATTTAAAAAATCCCAGTCTTGTCAGCGTTGTACATTTGGAACTTTACAGGCCATCCTTGTTTATAAGTTTTTAAAACTTAATGGCTCCACAGCTTCCATGTCAACACTTGTCAGCCCTCTTATGATGGCTTTGTGCACCATTCTGTAGCACTTACAGAACTGCTATAGCCACCCACCACTACATAAATAGTAAAAAATAAAGTTTTTATGGCCCAAATGTATAGCAGTATGTGCAGCATGCTGGCTGTCAAAGATATAAACAGGAACATCCCCCACTGCCCCTTGAGTGTGCTACTTATACACTGCCTCATCCTGGCATCTCTAGGGAAGCTTTCATGTCATCAATGTTGCAGTAACCATCTTCCTGCTCTCCATTCTCTTCATAACATCCTTCACTTTGTCCGTAGCCATAAGTAAAGCCCTAGCTCCCTCATGATTAAGTTCAAACTTCTTTGCAGCTGATATTTCTTTTTCTCTTTGCCTTTCCTGAATATGAGGTAGAGAGAGAAGGTGCCTTGGAAGCCACTCCTAGCATTACATAAGTCCTTAAAACAGGAAAATGTTGCGAATTGAGAGCGAGTTTCCAGACACAATGAAAACTGGGTTCAGGCTCAGGGTCATCGATGCATCAATAATTTGATATGCTGAGACTTAATAAATTGAGGATTTACTGTATATAGGTACTTTTTTTAATAGTAATAAGTTTCATACAAATTAGAAGTTGGCCTTTTTTAAGTTCATAATTCAGGGCTTGAAAACGAAATAATTTCTCAAATGGTTCGTTCCGATCAGAAACAGTATTATTAACGTTTCGTTTTTTGTTCCTCCTCCAACATAACGTTCCTGAGCCAGTTAGAACGAAATGAAAACCGGTTAGAACGTTATTCTCAAACCATGTAATGAATATGCTATTAGCCTTAATAAATAATAATGCCTATAGTATACATGACTACATTTTTATAGATGGTAATAAAGCCATACATTCCATGGTGCATAGTATCCAACAAAATCAAACCCTTAGAGGTCGCAAGAACTTTATTATTATACGACTTAAATAAGGCAACACATTTACATATACAATACAGGAAGCGTAGTGTAGGAGTATGCAATCTCAGTCGTCGTATAGACATGAATCACTAATTATTTATTAATATTATATATGGTAAAACTATATTAATTCGTAATATCACCAGCCCACTAATTAAATAAACCTAATCAATGAAGTCAATGACTACATGTGGTACTCCAAGGACTCGAACTTAGGGACACTCACACCGAAATTCGACGCACCAAGCAATAGGCTATGAACACAGTAAAAAATTTAAGCACATACTCACGATATATAATCCCTTTTCGAATACTGGATATTAATCAAACCAAATTGCAGTATAATAGTTTAACGATTGCACAATTGGAAGGTGTAATAAAATAAGGGAACGTGATGCATATCACGAAGACATAAATTCATAATTATATAAGGTAAAAAATAGTTATTCTTCACAAATTAAATGAAAAGTGGTGCATATGATACTATTTGAAGCAAAACCACATCGTCAATTGTCAAGTGAACAAATACAGTAGACTTCATTAATGTATGTATGTAATACAGATGCATTTACTTAAATAATTTGGCTTCTGGAAGTGAAAATGGATTAGTGACCATATATGGCATGGAACGAAAAAACAACGTTATTAACCGGTTACAGGGATTTCAAAATAGCGTTTTTGCTCAAGAACAGTAAATATGATAACGTTTTCGTTTCCGTTTTTGTTCCGAGCATAATTTCGTTCGTTTCGGTTTTCGTTTTCGTTCCCTTAAACCGTTTCCAAGCCCTGGTTCATATACGTATGTTATCAGCTAAAAGAACATACTGTATGCATGTTATACCTGTGATGTTTACTCAAGTAGTACGGTAACTAGCTTTTTCTTTCACAAATGGTGGAGCCATGGTGAAGACAATCTTTTCTTAGGGGTCCGGAAGCATTATGCAAGGAGTCTATCAATTTGCAGACTAGAATGACAGGTCTTTATCATCTTTATTTTCTTCAAATGGAGGGACTATGTGGAGGGACAAGGATCTGACCTGGATTGGGGGTGATCAGGGCCCCCCTTAAGGGCCTCGAACCCCACTTTATAGACAACTGCATGTATTCAAGTATCATTTGCCAGTGGCCAGCTCCTGCGTGATATCTCCTCAACTCTTCCCTCTTTTTATCGATATTAATTGTCAGTGTTTGGTTTACAGATTCATGGGCGTCTGTTGGGGGGGAAGGGTAAACTGGTCCTTTTGGGGAGGCGGTAGCAGAGTGGTTAGCGGCACCGAGTGGCGTTCTCAAAGACCCAAGTTCGACCCTGAGTAAGACCCATAAATCCACTTAAAATATTTCTGCACCGTCGAGTGGCCTAAGAACACTCACATGCCCTGTCCATTAACTCTACCTTCGATTGCCAGTGCATCGGAGCTTCGATTGCGAGTGCATCGGAGGACACAGGGGGGCGGTATGAGCCTCTAATTACAGGTGTCACTATAAAAATCCTGCCTGCGCCACCACGGGTGAGGGCTAACTATCACAGCCCTCAAGTGAACCTCCAGGGCCTACCGTCCGAACCCTGGAGGTCACTGCCTACAGGCGCTATAGGCATAGATGTAAAATTTACCCCGCTCCCTCCCTTGATCAGACATTCCAACGTAGAACCCAGGAATACTATAGCTTTAAGGAATAACTATGATAGCGGGAAATATATCACTGTTTGTCCTTCCTCCCCCAGAAAAGGGGTAGCGGATGCCTAGTATACTGTACAGTGTCTCTTATCAAGGGTCATGCGATATAATTGATTACAGCTTATCAAAATAGTAAATCTCATGTGATGTAGCTACTTTCAATCTAGGTCACAGAATATCAGATACAGAGGCTGAGGCTCCTGGGGACAGACGCAGCTGACTTGCTTCATTTCACGGAATTGTCAAAACTATTTTCTTACCATACCTGAACGTGTCATCCACTTCCTCAAGGGTAAGGCCGCGTGTTTCGGGTAGCAGCACCGTTGTCATGAGGGCCAGGAGGAGAACAAGAGCTGCCGTATGTCCAGAACACCTTGCTCCCCTATGACCTCCGTCATGATGGGGAACGTCTGGGTGACTGCGAACATAGATGTGAAGAAGACCACAAACATGGTGGATACGGCAATGGCACGCACAGAGGTCGAAAAAATTTCTGATCTTAATATACTGAGCAATGCCTGGATTGCAACCACGAAGGGCATGTACACTAGTAACGAGATAAGTGGCAGCCATCCTAGATTGGAAACGTCTATTCCTGTATTCTGAAGCAGGAAGTACACACCAAGAAATAGGAGAGAGACGGAGCAGACCAGGCAGGAGGTCACCATCAAGACCCTACGGCCCACTCGTTCCACCACCAGCATAAAGACCAAAGTGCCCGCCACTCGCAGGCATGCAATGGACACAGCGCTGCCATACGAATTGAGAGTTGAATTGGCGACCTGGAAGATCGGGACGACGTAGGTGACAATGGACACGTTGCCAGTGAACTGCGTCAGGACCGTCAAGATGGCCATGAACATTAGTCTGTAGAGGACGTTTGGTTCCCGCATCTGCTTCATCTGCTTCATCGTGCTCGTCTTGTTGACAGTAACATTATTGAAGTGATCCACGATAGACTGCAACTCTAACTTGGAGTCATAGTGTGGACCCCTGAGAAAGATCAGAGCATCGTGTGCCTTCTTGACGCGACCTCGACTCACCAGCCAACGAGGTGAGTTGGGGAGGAACAAGAGGCCGATGAAAGTGGGCACGGTGGTGACGCAACCACACACCAGCATCACCTGGCGCCACGTCAGATCAAAGGAGCCTAACACGAATACAGTAGGATCCCGCTCTGCCGCCCAATGTCGAGAAAAGTCATCAGGCGTCCCCGTATCTCAGACTGTGTCACCTCCGCCAAATAGTTCGTCGAGGCATTCCCGATGATACCTTGTGTTATCCCCAGTAGGGCGCGCAACAGTAGCAGGACCCACACGGCTGAGGTGAAGGACATGCTGAGCCACAGAACGAGGCAGAAAGGTATGGCCAGCAATAGGGTCCCCCGTTGCCCCAGGTAGATGATAAGGATCCCGCCCATCAGGGAACCGGCCATGGCACCCACATGAAGCAGACTACCTGGTGTGAAAGGTAAACATTAAATCACGACGGAATATTCCTTCGAAATCCCCTCAACACACATTCTTATCAATTCAGAGGAAACAGTACTTGAAGCTTACCGAAGAGCGCCACTTGGGAGGTATTAAGAAACAGGTCTTGATGGTCGGTCAGTAAGCTGCGGCAGGATCACGCCAGGCAAACCATGGTTGGTACCAATCACTACGTGCGTCAAACAAGCCAGCACAGCGCATGTCACCTGCTCCACACACCACCCAGGAAAGGGAAGACAGGACCATAAATAACACTTCCTTTCAATGAATGAATAATTACAGTGAAAAAAATAATTGTCTAGTCAAAAAACTGGAAGAAAAACATAAGTCTAAACGCTCTAGTTTTCAGCATACAAATAAATATAATTATAAGGAAAAGTTCCACGTCTATGAGTAAATTGACTATTCTATACTCGTGTAGTCCCTTATCTCAAGACGATTGGGGGTTTTGCCTTTTAATTTTGTGTTAAATTTTCAACAATAAGCATCTAAAAAATTTACCAAAAAG
>JACEEZ010015182.1:125000-130000 GCA_016584305.1 Chionoecetes opilio
ATGAAATACAAGCAAGGGACTCATCCACGTTTGGCAGCGCGGCCTTTGGCAGCAGCAGCAGCAGCATGAGCCGGCCCATGAAGCCCGTGAGGTGGATATCAACACCATTAGACCAAGGGAGATAGGTGTCTTTGGTAATATTTAGTAGGGGAGCGAGAATCCCTTGAGAAATCCTATGATCCCTGGTGATATCCTATGGTGCTATCACAGGTGTGGGAGCTGACTGTCTTCAGGAAGGCACAGGTGAGGCGGATGACGGCGGGTTTTTACTCAAAAGTTTTGAGTGGCGGCGCGGCTGGAGCCGCCACCTCCTCCGCCACGGTAGGTTTGGGCAGGATTAAACGTCTTATTACTCGTTATTATACAACTTAGTGATTATGGTGAGATGTTATATACACGTGTCATTATCTATATCAATGTAGCACCGTGTTTCACCTTAAATAAGGGTGATTTAAAAATGTTAAGATGGAGGTCACTGCTGGCGGGGCAGTGAGTGACGGAGAAATTCTTGCCGCCGGGCCTCCCCATATCACAAATATTCACTATTTCAACCCACATACACACCTTCTACCACCAAAACACTAGCAACACAGGCTCCTTACTTATATATCTTACTATCTGATACATTAAAACTCCTTAAAACGCAAGCATTCCAAATAAAACGAGAATTAGTTTGACATGATGGGGACAGAAGGCGGAGAGAGGCAGTCTGGCATGCCATTCTTGCCCGGAAATATGTCTCGCTAACTTGTGATTGGTCGAGAAGTTTAAAAAAAAAAATTATCATTGGCTGGTGACTGATGATGAGCTTGATGACATCATTTATGTTTTATGTTTAATTAATGTGCAGTTATGTTATTTTATCCCAGCTATGGGTTAAATAGTGGGCAGCCTGGGGTTAATCCCTACAGGGGGTTCTGCGTCCCTGGCCACGGTGAGCAGTAAGGCCAATCCCTGACATAGATTGGTTGGGGGGGGGGGGGGGGCTTGCAACCCTTCCCTGTAAAAACTAAACTAGCCACAAACATAGTAAGAGGTAGAGGCCGGTGGCGCGGTAATCGCGCCCCGGACCCGGTTTTGCCGGGGGGCCCGACCATGCAAACCCCTCCTATGCCGACGCAGGGAAGGGGTCTGCCTATGACGAGTGCGGGGCAAAGCTCTCGGGAATCCCGCAATCTAAATCAAGTGGTAGGACCCCCTAGCCCAACTTTTTCTTATGGGGGTGGCCGGGGCGGTGCAGAGGCGGCGCCTGCCCGTCGAATCACTCCTGAGATCAACCTGCGGAGGGTTCTTCGTGTGGGCTCGTGGAACGTTCTGAGCCTCCCAGACGATCATCGACTGCCTCTCCTATCGGGCGAGCTCAGTAGGCTGAGGGTGGATATAGTGGGACTCTCTGAGACGAGGAGGCCTGGCAGTGGCGAGACTAGCAGTGGGGGTTACACCTACTACTGGTCCGGCATGAGCAATGGTCACCGTGTACGGGGAGTAGCTATAGGCATCTCCAGCAAACTGCAGCCGTCAGTTGTTGAGGTTACTCCGGTTAATGAGCGTATAATGCGGGTGAGGATGAAACACACTCTGGGTTTCATGTCTCTTGTTGCAGTGTACGCTCCTACCGAGATGCGTAAAACTAAAGAGAAGGAGATGTTCTACGCCAAACTCGACTCTGTATTAGACCAGTGTCCTCCTCGGGACACACTCATTGTCTTGGGCGACTTCAATGCTACTACTGGCACTGTGAGAGATGGCTACGAGTTATGTGTTGGTCCCTATGGCTCCGGTACCAGAAACACCAACAGTTCTCTGCTTCTGAACTTTGCAAGGTCCAGAAGGTTGAGAATTGCAGGTTCTTGGTATCAGAGACCAGAGCTGCACCGCTGGACATGGTATAGTAATACCGGAGTGGTAGCTAAGGAGATCGATCACATCCTCGTTAGTACTCGTTGGAGGATCCTCCAGAACTGCAGGGTTTACCGGAGTGCTGAGTTCTTTGGAACAGATCACAGACTTGTTGTTGCTACACTTAAGCTTCATGTCAAGTCCAGAAGAATCTCAAGAGGTAACCATACTGTGTTTCATCTTGAGAAACTGAAGGACTTGACATGTGCTCATGAGTATGCGGTGGCAGTCTCAAATCGGTTTGATGTACTCGGTGCTCTCGGGGATCCTGTAGAACTGTGGGATACCTTCAAACGTGAAACTCTACTGGCTGCCAAGGAGTATATTGGGGAGCGCCCGAGGTCAAGGCGTGGTTTTGTCTCCATGGAGACGCTGGAGAAAATCAAGGAGAGTCGCGCTGCCAGGCTGGCTGGGAACCGGGACCAGCACAGGGCTCTGTCACGCCGGACTAGAACCCTCTTGAGGAGAGACAAGGAGAGGCATGTCAGGAGTCTCGCTGAGGATGTCGAGGGTCATTTGAACGCTAATGACCTCCGACCCGCCTACCGAGCCCTGAAGAAGCTCCGCTCCAAGTCTCCTTCTCGGGCGAGTGCTATTCGAACAGCAGATGGGCGCCTCGTGTCGGACATGGATGGGCAGATGGCTCGTTGGGCTGAGTACTTTGGGCAGTTGTTCACGGTGGACCCTCCAACTGAGCAGCTTCACACCACTGGGTTACAGGCAGTGGATGCCGATCCTCCCATTGACGAAACCGCACCCTCTCTTGACGAATGCAGAGAGGCTGTAGCAAAGTTGAAGGGTGGAAAGGCAGCTGGTGTTTGTAATATCAGTGCGGAGCTCCTCAAAGCTGGGGGTGAGGCCATGATCCGCGGGTTGCATGCTGTCCTGACTGCCGTGTGGCAATCAGGTACCATTCCTCCTGACTGGAAAAGGGGGCTGGTCGTCCTAGCTGGAAAGGGAAAGGGGACCGTCAGGACTGCCAACAATACCGCGGTATTACACTGCTCAGCGTACCAGGCAAGGCGCTTGCCCATCTATTGCTGACACGAATTCGCAGTCATCTGGTGAAGCATCAGAGACCTCAGCAGTCTGGGTTCACGCCTAGTAAGTCAACAACGGACCGTATCCTAGCGCTTCGTGTCCTGGTGGAACGCCGACGTGAGTTTCGACAGGGGATGCTTGCAGCCTATGTTGATCTCAAGAAGGCGTTTGACTCAGTGCATCGTGAGTCACTCTGGGATCTTCTGCGACTTCGAGGGATTCCTGAAAGGAAATATTGGTTTGATAAATGGTCTGTATTCTGGGACTGGGAGTGCTGTGAAGTGTGGGGCAGGTGTATCCAGCTTCTTTCCTGTGAATACAGGAGTGAGGCAAGGGTGCGTCCTTGCCCCATCACTTTTCAACGCTTGTATGGACTGGGTATTGGACAAGGTTGTAGATCAAAGTGATTGTGGAGCATCCGTCGGCAACAACAAGATCACTGATCTTGTTTTTGCCGATGATGCAGTAATCTTGCTGAGTCGCTGGAGGTCCTGGTGATGGCTCTCGAGGCGCTGCACGAGGAGGCAAAGCCTTTGGGACTCGAGGTCTCCTGGCTCAAGACCAAGGTCCAGGTGTTGGAGACATACTAGATTAAGCAGTACAGTCTGTTCATTGGTGTGGCGAGGACATTGAGATCTTGGGAAAGTTTACATACCTTGGTAGCGCAGTCCATAATGACGGCGGGGTCACGTCAAGAAGCCTACGGCGGATTGGCATAGCCCACGGTGTTATGGACTCGCTCAGCGGGAGTATTTGGCGTTGTCGGTACCTGTGCAGGAGGACAAAGATCCGGATCTTCAAGTCGCTTGTGATCCCTGTCTTACTCTATGGGTGTGAGACATGGACACTAAATAGTGACTTGAAGAGACGAATCAATGCCTTTGGTAATAAGTGTCTTCGCAGAATCATGAGGTATCGCTGGGATGATTACGTGTCAAATCAGCGATTGCACCGTGAGACTGAATCGAGGCCTATTACCTGCATAGTCCGTCAGCGCCAACTTCGGCTATATGGGCATGTGGCACGCTACCCTGAAACCGATCGTTCCCATCGGGTTGTATCTGTAGGAGACAATCCGGCGTGGAGGAGGCCAAGGGGGCGCCCACAAGGCTCGTGGCTGGGGCAAATTGATGCTTCTTGTCAAGAGCTGCTTGGTATGGGAAAGGAGCCTGCATGGGAACTCGCGCGTGGTGACCCCCGGAAGTGGCGTCGTAGGGTGGGCGAGGCGACGCGCCCCCCGGCGTATGCCCCCAATGATTGATTGATTGATATGTTATTTGTGTGCTATTTTCTCTTTCAGAAGTGTTTTTCTACAGAATAGGTAGTACATTGTAGGTAATATAGACGCTGTGTGTTGGTTGTGTTTGCTATAGTTTATTTTAGCTTGAAAAACATTTCTTTTCTGTTTCTTTTTTTAATTGATGGGGTCCTGGAACCAAACCTATATTTTATCATTAGTTATGTGTTTCGTTATACGAGATTTCGCTTTACGATAATGGCAGTTGGAACCTGACTGCTCGTATCTTCGGGACCTCCCTGTATATATACGTATATATATATATATATATATATATATATATATATATATATAATATATATATATATATCTATATATAATATAATATATATATATATATATATATATATATATATATATATATATATATATATATATATATATATATATATATATATAATATATATAATATATACGTATATATTTTCTTTTGTCTTAAGAGTGTCTTATTCTCTTTGTAATCACTTGTATGACTTCGCCGTAGCTTGTCATTTTTCTGTATCGCGATTTCGGTCTAAGAAACCTTCTTCAGCAGCATGTGGAAGATGTTTTCTACTCAGTTGTAAAAGTGAGCATGATTTAGATGCGGGGTGAAACGCTATTTATCGATGAAGTCTGCCTGCCTGCCACGCAGGCAGGCAGGCTAACTACTGTTATCGTATTCGTATTTTGCAATAAAGGATGTCACCATTTTTCCTGGGAATATTTAAACCGTCCGTCGTAGCCGTCTCCTACTAATAATGAATATATATATATATATATA
>JACEEZ010015183.1:0-19850 GCA_016584305.1 Chionoecetes opilio
ATGAAACAAGTGTACCCAAAACGAAAATGACCAATGGGTAATATAATGACTAGTGACGGTATATGTGCAGTTTAAAACAATACATGATTGATGGTTTCAAATCTAAACGTTTCATTTTCATCATAAGGAGTATTTCTAACCTGTATTACCGCTGTCGGTAATTAAAAAGGCAAATATTTCGGTTAGGTTAGGTTAGAGAGTTAGGTTAGTTAGAAGGTTAGGTTAGGTTAGAGAGTTAGGTTAGTTAGAAGGTTAGGTTAGTTTGATGGTTTGATTAGGTTAATATTTGATGCTTTTACAAATGTAGTGCTTTTTCCCGTCAAAACGTCTAAAAAAAATATTAGAAATTTGTCATCACTTTTTCGAATTGCAAAACACTCATTTTGAGGCTTGTACAGTACAAAAAACTATCTCCATAATGGAAAGCATTACATATTAAGCTAAAAATAACTCTAACTTGTCTTTAAATCTTGCAAGTCATAAACTACTTTTTTTCCCGAAACTGCATATTTACCCTAGTGACTTACCTGTTATAGGACTCTTGTGCATCCGTCCGTGGCTGGAGGTATGGGGTCAGCAATCGACGATGACAGGCGTAGCCAGTATCTCCTAAGAGAAGACAGCCACCAGGAATATACCTCTCCATTACTGGTTTCAGGCTGCACTCACGCCACATTCTACCATCATGGGTTGATCCAGGCCACTTTGCTACCACATCCAATATTCTGAATTTTGCATCAAAAACTACTTGTGTGTTGATGCTATGATAATTTTTCCGATTGACGTACTCAGCCTCATATTCACTTGGAGCAACTATTCTGATATGAGTGCCGTCTATGCATCCCACTACTCCTGGGAAGCCAGCAATATTCATAAAGTCAACCTGGTTTCGCTGAATGTCGGCTAGCCGGGTTGGGAATTTGACGAATCTTGAGACGAAGGCTGGTTTCACAAAAGCGTCCAATGTCTGACTTATCACAATACTGATGGCTGCCTGAGATAAGCCAAAGTCATCACCGCTACACATTTGCATTTTGCCAGTGGCCAAGTATCGCAGTGTTATGATCACTTTCATTTCTGCACTAACAGGTTGGCTTCTGTTCGTTCGTGGTGATATTGCATCTCTCACCATATCAGTCACCAACATTATTCCCTCGCGATCCAGCCTGTACCTTTTAATAAGGTCAGCATCATCATACATGTCAAGCACATCTTTTCTAGGCCTGTAAATTTTTGGTCTCGGAGGGATCCTGCCTTGTTGTTGTGCGTCCATCTTCGGCTAGTGAAGACTTAAGTGCTGGAGAAAAGACTTGAGCATGCCCATGAAGGACACTTAACTTTGGTGCCTGTTAAGCAGACTTTAATCGATTCAATATTTTTGATTAAAATACTTAAGCATTTCTTAAATATTTAAGTGTAAGATCAGCAAATTTTCGTCTGCTAAGAACGCTTAACAATACTTATCTTTTTGTTTATGTCGGCCCTGGTTCCCCTATTCCCGTGATTGATGCCGCCTGACGACGACGGCCGCCAGCCGGCTGCCGTGGACATGGACACCACTTCAACTGTCCCCAAGAGGTCCCGCTCGCCTTCCCCTCCGTCTGGTGAGACCCACCTGCCTGATAAGGCCTGCAAGCTTGCACGCTCCTTCGCCTCCATCACTGCCTCCCCTCCACGCGATGCTATACCCACCACTTCTGCTGCTTCTGAATCCGCCTGCTCTCTGCCTTCCCAGCCTAATCGCCTCATCATCGTCAGGTCAGCTGAGGGACTCAGATCATTTATCAACCCCGGGAAGGTGTCCAGGGCAGTTTTTGATTCCATTTTTAAAAAGAAATTTGTGTCTAGCACTCTAACCATCACCGGGGGGGGCAGAGGTATTAAGTTCGAGGTGGCCAACCTTGACAACCTTGCCCACCCCCCAGAGTCTGTCACAACGCTGGGGGAGTGGTCCGTAAAGTGCTGGGTTGCATCGGACGACGACCCGACCTACATGTTCGGGAGAATTTTCCCTGTTTCCCCAGAAATGACGAATGACGAGATTCTGGCTGGGCTGACTGTACTTGACGGCTCCCCTTCAGTAATTGTTAGTGCCCTTAGACTCCCGACTCCCGTCCGGGACGGTGAGTCGGAGGCCAACATGGCTATCAGGGTCAAGTTTCGGGGCCCCCTTCCAGACCGGGTCTCTCTAGACAACACGGTGTACTGGGTCCGGCCCCACACCCTCCCTGTCCTCCGGTGCACCCGCTGCCTCCTTTTTGGCCATGGTAATGCCACCTGCAACATGAAGATCCGCTGCAGTAACTGCAGCGGTTTTCATGTTGCAGAGGGGTGTGCCCGGCCGGTGTACTGCCTTTTTTGTGGTGATGACCACCGCCCCACCTATAAGCAGTGCCCGGCTTACCTCCAGGCGATGCAGGTGCAACTCCTTCAACATGAGCCCACCTTTTCCCATCTCGGATGTGAAGAGGAAGCTGAGGGGCATCCACCCTGGGACCTTCCGTCCAAGGGGGCCCCCTGTACGGGAGCCGTCCTCCCCTACTCGCCACCTTCCGTGCCAGCCTGTTCCAGGGCCTCCCCCTGCCTGTCAGCCAAATCCAAGGCCTGCCCCTGCCATCCTATGACCCCCTCCATTACTGTTGTCCAGCTGGCTGCTGGCTGCGTCACCCCCACCCGTCCACCCACTATCAGTGGGTCCCCTTCCCCCAAACCCCAAAGGCGCCAACAGTCCCCCCGGCACCGTAACATACCCCAACTTAAATATAGGCACAGGCCCTCCTTCCTGCCGGAGGGGCCCTATAGGGAGGATATGGGGGTGACTTTCCATCCCCCTACCCCTTATCACCTAATCCCCCACCCCGACCTGTTCCTTCCCTGCCTTCCCAGCCTCAGCGCCATGCCCAACTGCCAGCAGCTCAACAGCCCCTGCCCTCACTGGGCAGTGCTAACCATGCGCCCCCTTCTCCTTCTCAGGCTCAGCATGCTTCGGGCTTTGCATGGCCAGCCTTCTTTAAAGGGGAATTGAAACCCATTGCACTTGAATTTTTTAATCTCCTTATTTCAGGTTTCCAGCCTCAGGGACAGCCTCATTCGATGCCTGCAGGCCTCCTTAACCTTCCTTATGTCACTCACGCGGTGATCCTTTACTCCCCTCCACTTCATCTTCTGGAACGCCCGGTCTCTGTACCGGAAAACTTCCAGTCTTTAAAACCACGCTCTCATCATACACTCCTCTAGTTGTTGGCGTCTGTGAGACGTGGCTCACAGACGCATTCTCCCCCTCCTTTCCCAACTATGCTTCCTACAGGATGGACCGGGGGACCGGCGGGGCAGGAGGCGGCCTGCTTCTGCTGGTCCACCGCTCCCTCTCTTCTAGCCCTCTCACTATCACTCCTTTCCCTGGAGGTGGCCTGGAGCACCTGGGGTGACTGTTACCTTGATTCAGGGCCCCTTCAGATTCTATTGATATACAATCCATGTTTAGATAAAAACCCTTCAGGAATTCCAGCACTTGTTCTCTCAGCTTTCCTCCCCAGCTTTAATAATGGGTGATTTTAATGCCCATCATGACCTCTGGGAACCCGGGCCCCCTCCCCAGGAGCCGGAGAAAACCGCTGGGGCCCGGTCACTCACGAGCTTTCTGGCGGACAGTGCTTCTTTATCTCTCCTTACTCCACCTGGCCTCCCTACCAGGACTGATCCAGTTTCAGGGAACCCCTCCACCTTGGACCTCTGCCTGGGTAATGGCCCCCTCCTCCTCACCACTGTCACAACTGGCCCTTACATGGGGAGCGACCATCTTCCTGTTGTAATTTCCTTCCCTTCAGTACCACCACCCCCTCCCCCTTCACGCAGACCTCGTTGGTCCTTCACCAGAGGAGACTGGGGCTCTTTTCAATCAGAATTAAATTCACTTACCCCTCCCATTACCCTCCCTTCATCGGATATAATTCAATACCTCACGGTCACCCTGGTGGACGTGGGGTCCCACCACTTTCATCTCATCACTTCCCACCTCTCCCGCTCTTTCCGGGTCCCCTGGTGGTCCCGGAAGTGTGCGGCAGCCCTTCAGGCCAAACGCCACGCCTTTACTGCGTGGCGTAAGAACCCCATTCCCTTGCTCCGTAGTCGCTTCCGTTTATTGGAGGCCCGATGCAAACGTGTTATTCTTGATGAGAAACGTTCTGCATGGGCCCCCTTTTTTGTGCTTCCCTGTCCTTCTCCTCCTCAGTCTCCCGGGCTTGGTCCTTTTTCAGGAAGATGGTCCACCCTCAGCCCCCCTTCACTTTCCCGTTAACTAATAACGGTGCCCTCCTCGTCACTGATGCCGACAAAGTCGAGTGCCTTGCCTCCCACATTCACACTACACTCGGCTCTCCAGACCCCGTACCCCCACCTGTATTACCCCCTTCACACACCGGCCATACAATTAGCACTGCTATAACCCCCCAGGAGCTTTCCTCGGCTTTACACGCACTGTCCGCTGGGAAGGCGGTGGGACCGGACAACGTCCCGAACGAGTTTCTTCGCCGCCTCCCGGGTGCTCTGGCTCGCCTCCTCCTGGACGTCTTCAACGCCAGCTGGCTGTCGGGGACGTTCCCTTCTGTGTGGCGTCATGCCATCACAATTCCTATTCTTAAGCCTGGCAAGGCTCCGTCTGAGGTTTCCTCCTATAGGCCCATTAGCCTTCTCTCTAATCTCAGTAAGGTAGTAGAACAAATAGTACGGTGTAGGTTGACATGGTGGTTGGAACACAAACACCTTCTTCCATCAAACATGTTCGGGTTTCGTCCTCACCGGGGCACCCTGGATGCCCTGTTCCAGCTGGAGCACCACATACAGGAAGGATTTACCCACAAACAATTCACACTAATAGCCTTTATTGACATCCAAGCAGCTTTTGACACCTCCTCCCATAATGCCATCATTGGAAAACTTGCCCGCCTAGGACTGCATGGCTCCCCTCTCCAATGGGTTAAATCCTTCCTGTCTTCCAGGTCCTTCTCTCTGGTGATCGGGAACACCCATTCCAGTCTTACCCGGTCACCAGAGGCGTCCCACAGGGTTCTCCCCTCAGTCCTGTCCTCTTCAACATCTGCTTTCAGACTTTCCCTGCTCTCCATGCACACATGCACTCATCTATGCTGATGACATCTCTCTCATTTGCTCTGCTCCCCACTATCCAGGAGGCTCAAGACCATCTTCAACGTGGGCTTGATGCCGTCCACTCATGGACCTCCCGTTTGGGGCCTGACGGTGAGTGCCCAGAAGTCTAGCCTTCTGTGCTTCACCCGAAGGCGTATTCCCAACATCCCAATGGTCACCATCAATGGGTCCCCAATTTCCTTCAAAACCCACCACAAATTCCTTGGTTTACTGTTGGATGGCCCCCGCCTAACCTGGGGCCGCCACATACAGTACCTGGGGACCTCGTGCCTCAAGAGGCTTAACTTAATGAAGTCCCTTGCAGGGGTCAAGTGGGGTGCGGACAGGAATACCCTCCTTTAATTCTATAGAACTTACATCCGTAGCCGCTTAGAACTACGGGTGTGAGGTTTATGGTGCGGCCTCACCTTCCCTCCTCCACAAGTTAGATGTATCCAGAATAATGCCCTTCGTATAGCTTTGGGGCCTTCAGGTCCTCCCCAGTCACAGCCCTTCAGGCAGAATCCTCCCTCCCCTCCCTGTCACACCGACGCTCCACCCTCCTTGTCCGCACCTACACCAAGCTTGCCTCCTCCCCTAGCTGCCATGCCCTCCACTCCCTCCTCCTCCGACACGGTAGGGAACCACTTCATGGCCCCCTGCCGTATCAAGCCCACACACCTTTCGTAGAGCGAGCCCTCTCCTTCTTTGCTTCTATCCGGGTGAACTCCCCCCTCCTTTTGCACTCTGGAGAAGACCTCTCCCCTGGGCCCTTGGTTTCCTCTCTCTTCTCTAATTTCTCTGTCCCTTCACACACCTACACCATGGTCCAAGGCTGCCTGTCCGGTGCAGGGCAGGTACCTTTTTTACTCCCTCCTACACACCGTTACAATAACTCCCTCCACATTTACACCGACGGCTCCCGTCTGCCAGCCCCTCCGTCTGTAGGTGCGGCCATGTTCATCCCGGCCAGGTCACTTGCCACCGATGGAGGTTGCCACCCACTGCCTCCATCCTGACGGGAGAACTTTTTGCCATCAGGGAGGGCATCAAATATGCCACCACCGTGCCCCCCTCCTGTGCTGTAACCATCTTCACTGACTCCCTCACAGCCCTCCAACTTCTCCGACGTCACCGCCCTATCACTCACCATGCCCTTTGTTTTCACATCCACCACCCCTTGCTCACTTATCCTCCTCTGGCCATGTCATCCACCTTCAGTGGGTTCCCTCCCACATTGGTGTTAGGGGCAACACTGTGGCCGACAGGCGGCAGCGGAGGCACACTCCCTCCCCTCTCCATAGACATGACACACAGACCTGACTGATTCACTGACTAACCTTCAGACTACATGCAACCGACACTGGGACAATGAACTGACTGACGCCTTACAGTACACTTCACTGGACGTATACGACATGACACACGACACCACTGGTGGACCCACTCCCCCAGCCGTGCCCTGGACACCGCAGTCACCAGACTCCGGATTGGCCACACCCCCTCAACAGCCCACCTACACAAACTGGCATGACAGCTGACCCATCACGCCCCTGGTGCCCCACATACCCGGCAACCTGAACCCTCCTCCTGCAATGTCTCGTCACCACTCCCACCGCACGGCGCTCCCCCACTCCCCAGCCGTGCCCTGGACACCGCTCACCAGACTCCGGATTGGCCACACCCGCCTCAACGCCCACCTACACAAACTGGGCATGACAGCTGACCCTCACTGCCCCTGGTGCCCCACATACCCGGACACACCTGAACACCTCCTCCTGCAATGTCCTCGTCACCACTCCCACCGCACGGCGCTCCTCCAATCACTATCCCCACTCCTCCTCCGCAGGGGCCAAACTCTAGCTGACCTCCTGGGTGGCTCCTCCAGACCCCGGCTTGGCCTTCAAAATTCTCAAACACACCAGGACCTTCCTACACAAATCGGGCCAACTGCACAGGATCTAACCTGCTAACCATCTGCATACTGCACCTTCGGGGCACTAGAGGCTGTGGCACCACAGCCTACACGCCCTTAAAACCCCAAACAACCAATCAACACCCAAACCAACCCCAATTTTTTTTTTCCAGTTAAAATCTTCAGTTTTATGAATTACCACGGGAGCGTCCCAGGTGTAAAGGGTTTTTGGTACACGGTTTTGGTTTGGGGGGTAATGAGGAACTGGAAAAAAAACTCTAAAGGGTTAAAGGGTTTATTTGGGCAAAGGGGAAAAGCCAAACTCCCTTTTCCAATTGGGGGCAGGGATTTGTACAAAATTTTCTCCGGTTTTGTCTATTTTTTTTTGGGATGATATGACATTTTAGGTGGGAAATAGTCCTTTTGGTTTAGAAAAGCTTTTCTTTTTGGATGGCATTCCTTTGGGAGAAGTTTTTTTCCCAGTTCAAAGAGATTTTTTCCCCGGTTTGGTAATAATATTTTGGGAATATGACAGTTTAGGGGTTGTTTTTTTAGAAACACCCTTTTTTCTTGGCCTAAAATGGTCTTTGTTTGGATAATTTTCCGGGAAACCCAAAAAAAAATTATATACTTTTGTTAAAGGAGGTTTTAGGTTTTTGACAAACCTTATTTTTGGTTAGGTTTTTTTTTTTTTTTTTTAAAAAAATTTTTGTTTTTTTTTTTTTTTTTTTTTTTTTTTTTTTTTTTTTTTTTTTTTTTTTTTTTTTTTTTTTTTTTTTTTTTTTTTTTTTTTGCGCAAAATAAAACAAGCACTATTAGAACAAGCACCTATTGTAGGCCAAGAAAAAATAGTTGGTGTCTCTGAAAACGACCGTGAAACTCGTCCATTATTACCAACTTTTTTTATTATTGTTAGAGTTACAGTTAGAGTACAGTTAGGAGGTTAAAGGTTAGGTAAGGTAAGGTAAGGTTAGGTTAGGTTAGGTTAGGTTAGGTTAGGTTAGGCAAGGTTCAGGTTAGGTAAGGTAAGGTTCAGGTTAGATTAGGTTAGGTTAGATTAGGTAAACGAAACAAAAGCGATGCAGGTCACAAGAAGAGAAAGAGGGAGGCATTTTCTAAACAAGGAGACATATTCCTTCTCCCACCTAAAATGTTCTATATCTCCGAAGCTATTGATTTGCGACGTAAAGCTCAAAGAGAAAATGTCTCTTAGAATACAATAAGGTAAACAAAAACCATGCTCCCAATTGTGTAGGGAAGTTTGGTCCTATCGTAAAAATTTCCCGAAACGACTATGGTTTCATATAGACTATGTAACAACTTTTTGGTGTACGAAACAACTTGTGTACGAACTGACTGCAGTCCATGATTAGAACCCGTATTTCTGTGTATCATTATTTAGGGTGTGTGTGTGTGTGTGTGTGTGCTTGTATGACGCTAACTACCACGTGTACGCCTAACCACCCTATTAGAGCTGCCTGATCGTCTTATCACGCTATGAATCAGGCGCCGTATCTATAGCCAACAAGAAATACGGCTAGTTGGCATTGCCGTATCTTTAGACACAGACACCCTAGGAACACGCCTGCCGTACCTCTTGCCGCGGCGATCCAAGTCTATAAAGTACAGGGTATTATTTTGGTCAATTTATAGTTTCACCCAACCAACGATTTTCTGATGCGCCATATGTTTTTCTGATGTGTTTTTATGTGTTTTGAATGAATCTGCTAACCGTTTCTGTCGCAATTGTTTTTTTTGTTTTTTTTGCAGAAATGACAAAAAAAATGTACCTAAACCTAACCTAACCTTTACCTATACCTAACCCATACCTAACCTAACCTAACCTAACCTATACCTAACCTTTACCTAACCCTTACCTATACCCAACCTTTACCTATACCTAATCCATACCTAACCTAACCTATACCTAATCTAACCTAACCTTTACCCACCTAAAAAAAATAAAAAATAAAAAAAATTGGCACAGAAACTGTTAGCAGATTCATTCAAAACACATAAAAACACACCAGAAAAACATAAGGCGCATCAGAATATCGTTGGTTGGGTGAAACTATAAATTATCCGTTATTTTACACTAGGCCCGAAATTACCGGATAATTTATAGTTTCACCCAACCAAGGACTTTCTGATGCGCCTTATTTTTTTTCTGGTGTGGTTTGGTAACCTAACCTAACCATTACAGTCGGCGAGTTTTCCCGATTTGTGTAGGGACGAGAATTTTGGTTGACGAGAGTACCAGGTACCATGAGGCAAGGATGGGTAATGTCACCGTGGTTATGCAACTTGTTTATTATGGATGGAGTAATAAGATAAGATCCAAAAGCAAAGGTTGGTGAGGAGAATAGAATAATACCATAGGTGCTAACCATAACCTATATAGTGTTTGCAGATGACAACTGTACTACTAACAGAGAGTAAAAAAGATTTGCAAAAATTTATGTGAATTCCGTAATGTTTGCGTGAGGAGGAAACTGAAGGTTACTGTGGCCGAAAGGGAAGTGTTGTTGCTGTAGTAGTAGTAGTGGTAGTAGTAGTAGTAGTTGTTGTTGTTGTTGTTGTTGTTGTTGCTGTAGTAGTGGTAGTGGTAGTAGTTGTTGTTGTAGTGGTAGTAGTTGTTGTAGTAGTTGTTGTTGTAGTAGTTGTTGTAGTTGTTGTTGTTGCAGTAGTGGTAGTTGTTGTTGTTGTAGTAGTGGTAGTAGTTGATGTCGTAGTAGTAGTAGTTGTTGTAGTAGTAGTAGTGGTTGTAGTTGTTGTTGTAGTAGTAGTTGTTGTAGTAGTGGTAGTAGTTGATGTTGTTGTTGTAGTAGTAGTTGTTGTTGTAGTAGTAGTGGTCAGTTAGCTATGTAGTCTTTTTACTATGTTTGTTCTTTGCAGTGGTAGTAAGTTGCACTGTTGTTCTGTTTTAGTAGTAGTTGTGGTATGGTAATTTAAGAAATTAAGGAGTGAAGTTATTGAGTTTGAAGATCAAATTAGCATGACATTGTAAGCAAAGTCCAGACATGTATATTTTTTCAATATAATACATAGTATCTGATGAATGACAGAATAATTATATGCTCTATCGCCGTCGCAGCATAACTGGAAGCAGGGAGGGAGATAAGAGATGAGAGGCCTACAAGGGAGAATAAAGAGAGAAGAGGCCTTACAAGCGGGTGTTATAAGAGAGAGAGGCCTACACGGGGTGATAGGTGCGAGAGAGACCTACACGTCAGGAAATAAGAAGAGAGGGCCTACAAAGCTGTTGGGGTACTACAGATAGCAGGCCTATCAAGGTGGTGTATCATACGTGAGAGATGTGGTCCTATCAAGGGTACATACATACGAGAGTAGAGAAGAGGCTCACAAGGGGGTATAAGAGAGGGGCCCGTACACAGGTGGCTCGCATAAGACAGCACGGGCTACATGGTGTGGAATAAGGGGAGGCCTACAAGGGGGAATACACACAGCGAGAAGAGCGCCCCTACAAGCGTCTATTGTCTACAAAGCAGTAGACGGAGGCCTACAAGGTGATAAGTCGAGAGGCTACAAGGGGTGATAGAGAGAAGCCTACAAGGGTGATAATAGAGACACTTAGGCCTACAAGGGGTGGATAAGAGAGAGCCCTCGGGGTGAATAGAGAGAGAGGCCTGACAAGGGTTGATATAGAGAGAGGCCTACAAGGAAGAAAGTAGTGGGAGCTTTCCGGGCGCGTGATAGAAGGAAGGGACAAATGACTTATACACTATCTGATTACAACTTGTGTCACTGACAAGTGGGGCCACATGCCCAAAAACCTACAGTATATATAACTATAACACATTAAAGTGCTTCTAGGAGACTGCTACATTATTGCACACTTGCCTTAAATACTGCATGAGACTTCATACACCATTCTCACTGCAAATGTTAACAGATCAGAACCTAAACATGTAGTGATATATTAATATAATAACAATATATACATGCATACCTATATATTTGTGCTATACCTATTTAAACTTGTATGAAATAATGGTTAGTAAACTGGAACCTCATTTTAACTTCAATTTTTTTCTCTTATTGCATTGGCTCGTCCAAGTAACAACACTTAAACATGATGTGTACCACTACTTATGTACGGAGGAAAGGCAACAAAAGGTAACTCAATTAATACGGTACTTTTAATACTATCATAACCATGACTATAGACAACCGACAAAGACAAACTACGACAAGAAAGCTTGTTGTTTTGGAACGAATTGATATTCCAGGTGCTATTTTCGCGTGCTGTGTTCTCGCTGACAACACTACGAAGACCTGAGGTGATGGGCTGATGTGCACAGGCTTCTAAACCAAGAAAACAATACAGCAGAGTCCAATTTAGAGGTAAGCAGTGGTAGGGGACCACAATACGTTACTACCTACCACTTGCTTACCTCTTGACGAGCTCTGTTATGACTCTGTTTTCCCTAGTTTAGAAGCCTCTCACATCAGCCATTACGTCAAGGTCTTCTCCTATGTGTATTTCAGCGAAAACAGAACACGTAATATGCATCTTGGAATATCATATCATCAAAATAACTATGGCTCTCTGTGTCCTACTGTCACCACCTGTTGCAGTGCCTGAGGGTCACAGTCCCAGCTGGTTTCTCTGTATTCCTTGACTTGGGACCACTGTTGCAGGTGTTGAGGTCACAGTCCCAGCTGGTCTCTTATTCTGACTGTGACCACTGTTGCAGGTCTGAGGTCCACAGTCCCAGCTGGCTCTCTGTGTAGTGACTGTGACCACTGGTTTGCAGGTGGTGAGGTCACAGTCCCATCTGGCTCTCTGTGTCCCTGACTGTGACCACTGTTTGCATGGCTGAGGTCACAGTCCAGCTGGCTCTCTGTGTACTGACTGTGACGCACTGTTTGCGGTGTGCGGTCACAGTCCCCAGCTGGCTCTCTGTGTCCTGACTGTGACTACTGTTGCAGTTGCCGAGGTCACAGTCCCAGCTGGGTGTTCTGCTGCACGCTAAGGCATCTCGCGCCGGCACCCTAAGCCCCTTCACTGCAGGAACCGGCCCACATTGTGCTTGCCGCGAGTAATTGCTGCGCTGGACGGCTGTGGCAGGAGGGCGCAGCACCACCGTGGCCGGGATCAGCAGCAGCATTCTGCCTCAGCTGTGGGGAGGCACAGGGGGATGCAAGAATCCAACCTGAGGCAGCAGCTCAGCCAAGAAGGAGAGAGGCAGTTTTTTGCTCACAATGTGTAAATCTTCAGATACAAAGTCTGCTTAAGAGACATTCCTGACACACAGTGGCGTCCAAGGATCATGAATGTCTATAGGTGGGAAAAAATTTAATCTAAAGTCTAGCCTCACCAACACACCCTACAACACAGTGGTGCTAGAAAAAATTATGAATGTCTAGAGTGTGGGAAAAGATTGACTAGTAAGCTTGGGCATACCATACACACTCATATACACGTGGGGTTTAGAATCTGAAGGTCTGGAGTGTGGGAAAAAATTTTACTTCTAAAGTCTCAACCTCACCCAACACACCCTGACACACAGTGGTGGTTTAAAAATCATGAATGTCTGGATTGTGGGCAAGATTTACTCACAGTTTAGCTCACCGACACACCCTACACACAGTGGTGTTCAAATCATGAATGTCTGGAGTGTGGCAAGGATTTTGCTCACAAGTTTTATAGCCTACACCCACCACACCCTGGACACACAGTGGTGGTTAAAAATCATGAATGTCTGGATGTGGGCAAAATTTTACTCACAATCTACGCCTCAACCACACACACCCTGACACACCGTGGTGTTAAAATCATGAATGTCTGAGTGTTAGGGGAAAGATTTACTAAAGAAGTCCTCACCTCACCGAACACTCCCTGAACAAACAGTGGGTGCTTAAGAAATATCAATGTCTGGAGTGTGGGAAAAAATTACTAGAAATTCAAAACTCACCACACACACCTTGAGACACACTGGCTTGAGGGAGTTCAAATGTGCATTTTTTGGTGGCTAAAGTGTTTCAAGACAAGAGGGATATTACCAAGCACGTGAAGATTCACATAAAGCACCTTGTTCAACCTGAGTACACACAGTGTGACAAGAATCCTCAATGTCTGGAGTGGTGGGGAAAAATTTAGTGATAAGTCTAGACCTCACACAGACACGCCCTGACACCAGTGGTGTTAAAAAATTAATGAATGTCTTTGAGTGTGGGAAAAGATGTACTCAGAAGTCTCACCTCACCAAACACACCCTGACACACACTGGCTTGAAGGAGTTCAAGTGTGATGTTTGTGGCAAGTGTTATAAGACAAAGTATCTTGCCAGGCACGTCGTGAAGATCCATTTTGAGGTGGGTGTGTTTGGTGTGGACAAGTGGTGGTTTAACCCGTGGCTCTGGCAGTGTGTCCTGTTGGCAATGGTGGTGGTTGCTGGTGGTCTGTGGTGGCAGACACCGTGCCTTGTGTTCTGTGGTGATAATGGCCCAGCAGTTGTTGGGTGGCCCAGTGCAGGTGTGACTGTTCAATAAATGTGTTTATTTGATAAACTGGTGTTTTGTGTATATCTTTTCATTTGATCTCTGGGTTGCAGTTTTGGTTTATCAGTTTTATGAATTGTTGGTGGTGGGTGGTGGGTGATGATGGTGGTGGTGGTGGTGATGTAATGGTTGTGGTGGTGATGATGGTTGTGGTGGTGATGATGGTGGTGGTGGTGATGATGATGGTATTGGTGGTGGTGGTGATGATGGTGATGGTGGTGGTGATGGTGGTGGTGATGATTGTTGTGTGGTGGTGATGATGGTTGTGGTGGTGGTGATGATGGTTGTGTGGTGGTGATGATGGTTGTGGTGGTGGTGGTGGTGGGTGATGAGGATGGTTGATGGTGGTGGTGGTGATGTGGTGTGGTGGTGGTGGTGATGATGGGGTTGTGGTGGTGGTGATAATGGTGGGGGGGGTGGTGGGGTGGGTGTGATTATGATGGTAAGTGATGGGTGATGATGGTGGGTGTGATGATGTGATGATGATTGGTGATGATGGTGTGATGGTGATGATGTTGGATATGGTGAAATGAATATAGAGGGTGGATGTGGTGAATGATTGATGGTGGTGGCGTTTAAATGGCGAAGTTGTTGAAGGTTCATTGCAAAGCCAGGAAAGAAGACAACACCAATAAGAATAGCTGTTTAAATGTCTCCATGAGAATATAACTCAACCTAACGCTCTCTGCCATACAAGTGTGAAAAACCATGCAAGCTCCTACTACTACTACTCCTCCTCTCTTTCTCTCCTCGTCTACTCTCTCTCTCCTCTCCTTCTCCTCTACTCTCTCTCTCCTCCTTCTCTTCTCCATCTCACGGCTCTCTCTCCGCCTTCTCTCCCTGCCTCCTCTTCATCTCTCTATCCTTCCTCATCCTCGTCTCTTCCTTCCTCGGTTCGTCCTCCTCTTCGGTTGGGTCCAAAACCGCCATCCTTGACAGTGACAACTCGCGTTAATTACTATTCTCTATATTCTCAGATATCATAGTACTCTCAACTCTCTTCCTTTACTGTCTCGACTTGGTTACGCCAATATTATTCTCTTCATCATCTCACATCGTTATCTTAATCTCTCGTCCCTCGTCATCCCGTCCTCCTCATTCTCTCTATGTGTATCCACTGTTCCATGTCTCTCTCAAGGATGTATGTCTGTCTGGGTTTCAAATCTTATTTTTTTTTCCTCTCTTCACTGCTACTAGTAGTAAGGCATAGCAACATGGGTGTAGTTGTAGTAGTAAGTAATATAACTAGTAGGTGCGAGTAGTAGTAGTAGGCGTAATATACAAGACCTTGACTCAATCCACTACCTCCTATAATGATGGTACTATTTTGCGTTTACACACAAACCTCGATTATTATTTTTTTCCTTCTTCCATCCCACATCCTTATCACACCCTTTCTCCCCCCCTCCCCCTCCTCTGTCCTCTCTCCCCTTCTTCCCCTTCCCTCCGGATATTCTGGATTCTGCCGGACAAATCCCGAGTCCGGGGATAATTTCAGTCTCCGGACACATTTAAATTATTATTTTTTTTTTTTTTTTTTTTTTTTTTTTTATTTTTTTTTTTTTTTTTTTTTTTTTTTTTTTTTTTTTTTTTTTTTTTTTTTTTTTTTTTTTTTTTTTTTTTTTTTTTTTTTTTTTATTCTTTTTTTATTTTTTTTTTTTTTTTTTTTTTTTTTTTTTTTTTTTTTTTTTTTTTTTTTTTTTTTTTTTTTCCGTTGAAAAAATCCTTGGTGCTGTTCGTAAATTGACCAAGTTGTCCGGTGGTGGTCCCGCGCGCGAGCGTCTGTCCTGTACAACACCCCCTTCCCCCCACCGCGACTCAATTGGGCCTAGAACGAACCATGGTTCAGTGGGGGGGTCCGCAGCGCCTCCCGCCCAAAGGGGTTGGCAGCATAGCTCAGCGGTCGTATTGGTTTCATTTGGTGGGCACACAACCATTGCACGGTTCACCCTCCAGGTCTGCACAGCCCTCACGTCAGTCACTCTGACTCCCAACTACTTCCCACATACTGTGGCCCCTGATGCACGAACATTTTCTGAGACTATTGGAACACTTTTAAAACACTTTTTCTGTTGCCTCCCCGCCAGGTGGCAGCATGCTCAGCGGTCGTAGTGTTTAACATTTTCTGGGCACGACGACGGCTCACGGTTCACAGCCAGCACTGCAACAGCCAGCGCCTAGCTTACCTTTAGTCCCCCCCCCCCCTGAACCCCCACGGCCCCGCCTGGGGTGCAGGAACGTCTCCTTGAGAATATTTGAACACGATTGAATTTCCCTCCCCCTTCTTCCTCCTTTTTTTTCGTCCCCTTTCTGCTGCTCCCGCCAGTGGCTGCCTGCTCATTTTTGCTCAGCGGGGAGGAAACGTAAAAGTCCGCGGGGCGTAAGTTTGATACATTGTCGGTTGGCCGGAACAGTAAAATCCTAGAGTAGGAAATAAACGTCCGGGGGGTTTAGGGTAATGGCATCGTTTTTTTTTTTTTTTTTTTTTTATTTGTTTTGTTTTTATTTTTTAACTTTGCGATTCCCGGACTTTTTTTTGCCGGTTTTCCCGGACCAAGTGCTCCTCCCCTAATTAGGGTCCGTGGAAATCGGAGGTTTGTGGTGTAATTTGATATATTGAGTAATTTTAAGTGGAGGGTAATCTAGCAACCCTGCGGGCGCTGGTTTGTTTGACATCGAGGCTTTTGGACAAACACGTTGGTCCTCCTCGCATCAGTTATCTTTTCCTTCAAGTTTTGGACAGTGACAAGTGGGGGGGGGTGGGGCCCGGCAGTGCGCCCGGTGGTTCACACCTGTTCACCCTGCTCTCGCCTCCGGCGCTCCTCTCACCACAGTGTAACAAGCTCCCCTTCAAAGGTCGCTTGAAAGCTGCTGCTCCTGCAACTGCTTGGACTTCGCCCTCGCCAGCCCTTGTGCTTGACCTTTGGTGGGGTCTACCACAACGCGCGTGGGTATGTATACCAGCCTGCTCCCCTCGGGTCTTGTGTGTCACGTCTGCCGGAGCCGCCATGTTCGTGACACGTTAGATCACCGGGGAATAGAGCCAGCCATGGTCGTACGAGTGTCGCACCAAAGGCGGATGAAGCCTCCTGTCCTCCCCTTTTTATTAGTATTTTTTGGCTATTTTTGTTGTGTTTTTTTTTTTTGTTTTGTATCTTTTTTTTTTCCTTATTCTGTTATCGCATCTTTTTTCTTTTTTTTTTTTTTTTTTTGTTTCCCTTCCTCCCCGCCTCCGCTCCCCGTCCCTTCCCCCCCGTGGCCTCCGCCATCAATAGGCACGGGCGCCTTCTTCTCCCTCCGCAGGAAGGATGTGTTACTGATAAAAGAAAAGTCCCTTGCACGGACGACCCGGCACCCGGTGACGCCCCGACCCCCTCCCTCTCCAGGTCCCCGACCCCCTCATCACCACGCGAGGAGACCCAGGGGGGGTTGCATAATGTCCAGCGGCCGGGCGGTCCTCCCCTACGGACCACCCCCCGCCCCCAGTGGCCCGACAACTAGTTCCTCCTCCTCAGAAAGCTTGCGTTCGTTCGGGGCTGCAACGGGTTTTTTTTTTTTTTTTTTCTAATCCGTGCCTCGGGGGTCTCCCATGGCGCCTCCACACCTCTTTGACCCCCCTCAATTTTATGGTCCTCGAGGGGGAAAAAAAAAAATAAACCAACCACCTACCGCGTCCAATGGGAAACGGTTGTGCCCTTGGTTAGTTGTGATTTTGGAGCACAACATTCTAACCAGACGCCCAATGCCCCTCCCAAGGTACCGAACTGGGGCAGGCCTCCTTTAACCCTGTGGAATGGGAGGTCAAACCCTGCCGCGGCCTTTGGAGCGTTGAAAAAAGGCCCCTGGCTAACCTTAAACGCCAGGGTAATACTTTATTTACCGTGTCCCTGTTGGGCCTTCTCTCTTCTCCGCCACCCACGAGGTTTGCAGGGAAAGAAGGGCTATTACAGAGGGGCCAAAGAAGGAGATAGGGTGTCAAGTTCGACCCAGACTTGACCACGGCGACCTACAAAAAAAGGCTAATAAGCAGAAAAGGTCACAAGAAGAAGAAGTCTAACGCTAAGGCAACTCGTGGCATTCTTTGTGTGCCTGGTGTAGGCCGTGGCTGTGTTGGTGGTTGGTTGTTGTATGCGTAGGCTGGTGTTTGCTGATGGTGGTGTGGGTTGTCCAGGTTAAAGCAGCAGTGTGGTGGTATAAGTGTGTTCAGGGGAGAGAGCAAGGATGTGTGTGGTGTGTGCAGTAGCTTGTGGGGGGGGGTTAAAAACCTGCGTCTGGGGTTAAATCGGGCCGCTGCGGCGGCAGGGGAGGCGCGCAGGGGGAGGGGGGGCGCGGCGCGATATCGGACGGGCGCGGAGCGGCCCAGTCCTTTTGCCTTATTTGCCCTTGTTCGCCTTTTTTCCCTCTCTCTCTCCATGGCATAAATGGCAGTCCACCAAAAATGGGACAAACAGCAACAAACTAGTCCCTCATGTTGATATTTTTAGTGAGTAACAGTAGTTATCTGATATGCGGTATTAAATTTCTTACCACGACGACCCCAAAATTTTCTGCTCTTCTCTCTCTCTCTCTAATTCTTCTCTCTCTTCTCTCCTCTCTCACTCCTCAACACTACACACAATTGGGAGTGTGGGTTTCTGTTTACCTTATTGATTCTAGGAAACTTCTCTATGAATTCCGTGGGAAATAAATTTCTTTGGAGATAATGAATGTTTTTTGGGGGGGGGCGAGAGCCAGGGTTTTTCGGGGCCGCCACATTTTCCCCCCTTTTTCCTCTTTGGGCCCTGATCGCTCTGTTCTTTCCCTTGCCGCGGACACTTTTAATGCAGATTTGTGATACATGTCTAAAGATACGGTCCCGGGTAAAGATCGGGGGTGTAGTTCGGGGTAAAAAAAAAAGGGCGAGGGCTGCGCGGTTTTTTTGAGACAAATTTTACTAAATTTTTCCTGGCCAAAAAAAAAGCTGCTTTATGACTGAATATTTTTAATTCCGGAAAACCTTTAAAAAAGATAGGCTTTTGGGGTTTTTTTTGATAGCCTATTGTTTTTTTTTTTTTTTTTTTTTTTTAAAAATTTAATCCATCTTTTGGCCTTTCATATAATAATTTTTTTTTTTACATTAAAAAAAAAAAAGGAGGATTTCTGTTTTTTTTCAATAATTTCATTATTCGCATCGTTTTAGGCATTACCCCATGGGGCCCCAAAAGCTTGATTTCTATTTTTCAGTCTTTAATCTTGGACTTGTTTTTTGGGTTATATTTGTCTCGGTCATATTCTTTCCCCTTTTTTATTTAAAGTGTGTGGGGTTTGTCTGTGTTTTGCCAAGTTTTTCCCACTCTTTTGGGGTTTTTGTGCGTTGTACCTGTATTTCTGTGCTTAGGGGGGGGAAAAAAAAAAACGGGGCGACTCCCCTTTCTTTAAAATGTTACTTTCCTAACAAAAACACAAAACCGACTTTTTTTTAATGCTACTCCAAAATGGGTTTGTTACTGTTTTAAGCAAAAATTCACGTTAATAACTCTTGATTCCTTTTTTTTTAAAGCTTTTTAAAAAGTGAAAATTTTGTTGGCGTGTTGTAAATATTGGCAGTAATTTTGTCCTTTTTTTTTACCCTTAAATTTCCTTTTTTCTTTGTTATTTAATGGGTTTTTGAGGGGGGTACTGGTGTATTTATATCATTGTACATTTGCGGTAATTCCCTTTTTTATTTTTGTGTTATAATTTTTAAGAAGGGCTGCACCTGTGTTGTCCCCGGGCGCGAGTGAGTCACGGGCCAGTGTTTACATCCCTGGAGGATGCCCTTTCTTATTTTTATAGTGTTTTTGTCCTTAATAAAACCTTAAATGACGGGATTTCGCCCCTAGGAAGGCCGAGGAAGGGTAAATAAGGAGATCCTGAAACCTAAGTCCGAGAACAGTGCGAAAGGGAAATAATGGGTGTATTGTTGAAAGAGAGGCAAAACGGTGTGGTGTCTCTTATTACGGGAAAAGGGGAGTAGTATTTTAAAAATATAATAATGAAATAAAACAAAATCACTAAAACTTTTGGGGTAAAATTTTTTTAAAAAAAGAATTTTTTTTTGGGGGAAAAAAAAAAGGGGGAAAAAAAAAAAAAACTTTTTCCCAAAATTTAAAAAAAATTTTAAAAACCCAAGAAAAATAATTGGGAGGAGGAAAAATTTTGGTTTTGTGTTGTGGAAAAAACGCCAAACCCCCCAAAAATTTCCCTTTTTTCGGGGGGGGTTTTTTTAAAATTAAAAAAGGGATTT